>APFE030849231.1:35283-70347 GCA_000404065.3 Pinus taeda | reverse complement strand
ATCATCAGGAAAACAAATTTCCTGGTTTTAGAAATGATCTTACTGCATTGTTTTGCAGTAATCAGAGAGAGGGCAGCAGGTGGTGCCACCTCTGGTATCCTGAACAACTTATTTCAAAATGTAATAATAACAGCATGGGGCCTTGATTCATACACAGCATGTCGCTTCCACAAGTATGGTTTTCCTAGTAATACATCACAAACTTCAAGGGGAGCAATGTCACACAATACCTCATCCGTGAAGGGCTGGATGTTGTATGGAAGGCGACACTGCTGGCTCACGCGAAGATCTCGTCCTTGGTGAAGCCACCCAATGGTGTATGGTTGTGGATGTGCTGTGGTCGGTAAGCCCAACCGCTTCACGACCTCTGCCGAGATGAGGTTCTTTTGACTCCCGCTATCAACAATGAACTGTATCGGGGAGCCCTTTACCCACATCTGGGAGTGGAAGAGACGCTCCTCCTCCTCTGGATCTTCGGGTTCATTTTTCTGGATCTTTGCGGTAGCAACAGTGGCGCTGGGGTCCGCATCAATGATCTGCTTCCCTTTTTCATACCCCTTATCGAGTTCTGACTCAGAGTCGGAGCATGCATCTGATTCTGAAACCTTTAGCTCGGCCACCAGTGACTGCTTGGCCCGACACTCACTTGTGTTGTGAGTGGAGCTCTTATGGAACTTGCACCATTTCCAGTGTCCTTTCTTGGCTTCGTGACGCTGTTCTTTGCTTGCAGCTTTGGCTGGTTGTCTTGGGTTGTCCTGCCTTGGCTTTGTCCTTTTTTCTGTGGTTTAGGGCACCTTTCCCCTGCTTTGGATTCGTAGATCCAAAGTCTCGCTTCTTTTGTTTAAACTTCTTCTCGACTTTGACGGCATACCGGTACGCTGCGCCGAGTGAGGGGATGTTTAGGAATTGTATTTCTTCCTGGATGTACTTGTGCAGGAAGCCACAGTATTTGAGTATCAAATGTTGCTATGAATCCTTAATACCCAACTTTGTGCGAAGAGTATGGAAAAGATTGGTGAACTTCGGCACGTCTTGGTCCCTTCCCTGCCGCAGCGTGGTCCATTTTATGTATTCATCCTCATAGCTCCCGACAGGGTAGTACTGCTCCTTGATGGCATTCCGGAACGAATCCCAGGTGGGTGCGGCTGAAAATAGTGAGCCAGTACTTTCATCCTTCTGCTCGCAGTAGGTTTCCCACCAGTCCTTGACGTGGGGGCCTGCTTTGAGGAGAGCAAAAACAATCTTTTCTCGACTCGAAAATTGATGAACAGAAAAATAACCCTCTAGCAGATTTAACCATTTATCTATGGCGTCTGTGTCTATCTGACCCTCGAATATGGGGATTTCAAAATTAACTTGTACCTTAAAGGGTGTGGCGTTCCTAGAGTAGCTGCTGGAAGCCGATGCGTTGCTTCCAGGTAGCCGCTGAAGGATCTGGGCAAAACTGTCCATCATCGCGTTTTGTTGTCGCTCGAGGGCTTCTTCAAGCAAGATTTTGATGGGATCTCCTACCCCCTTGTCTTTCTTCTCGTCTGCCATGGGAGGCCGTCGCGATTTGCGAGGTTGGTCTTGCAAAGGTTCAACCAGTTCAAGCCCTAACTCCTTATATCCCGACCTTGTTGGGGACATGCAAAGAAAAACAGAGAAAAAGCAGACCGCTCTGATACCACTGATCCGGATTTAAACAGGAACGTAACAAATTACAGAGATAACCATAACACAAAGATGCAGCGGAAATAATACTTCATTTCATTAATGGAAAATACTGAAACATGCTTACAATCAGAAATGGAAATAAACTAGCTAGGGCGATGGTAGCTTATCTCTGAGCAGAGATGTGATGGCTACATGCCTCTGAACTGTTCCGAACTGTGTTACAATGAGGCTCGAAGGCCTATTTATTGTTGAAAAACAATGGAAAACCCTTCACATTCCAAAACCTACCCTAGGAGATGAAACGCCAAACTGTGGGCCCCGTTTGGGGGTAAGTTGGTACATCAACTTCCCGGGGTCGTAACTTTAGCATATGATCTCTGTTTGACGCGTACAATAGCTCATTAGAAAGATCTATTCGAGCACTATAATTGTTGGATGGGCAACATTGGTCCATTGCATGCACCCATGTTGCCCCTAGATTCCCCAAAAAACGTCCTTTAGGGCCTCAAAACGGCTCCGGAAGTTCAGGACCCAAAAAACTGCTAAAAATAGTAAGTTGTGCTACAATTAAGGAAAATGAAAATGCTGAGAAAGACAATGGTGGGGGTCTAGGTGGACTTGGCAGGTGGCCACCAATATCCACCTGGATCAACCCTTGACTTGGATTCTTGTCAGCAGGTCATATTCAAGCAACCAGTCCAAGTGGGAGAAGGCACATCCACCGCTGCAGCTGCACAAACCACCCAGCAGGCATCTACTACAACAACAACCACAGCAAAAGGCAAAAGAGGTGATGGATGAACAACAAGAGACAGAGGCAGGGCAGCCCAGCACTTCAAAAGAACAAAGTCAAGGGCAAGCCCCATTACAGCAAACTGAAGCACCCCAGATTCCAGTTTTGCAAACACCTCTCAATGAAGAGAGAGGCAAAAAACGAGATAGAGAGGATGCCACACCCCCAAGTGGGTCAACACAGCAACCGGAGGCCAAGAGGCCAAGAATTGACCCTCAGACCGAGGAAGAAGACATCAGTGAGGAAAGAGCAGAAAGCCAAAGTAGAGAAAGACAAACTAGCCAGCAGACTGCCACTAGTTCATTTCAGCAGGAACATGCCATGCAGCAAAGCACAGAGGTATCCTCCTCAAGGCAGCAGGGCAAGCAACCAGCTGGAGTCAAAGGGTCATTCATGGAAATCAAGGCCCAAAATGAACTCTTAAGAGTTCAACTGTATGATCAATTTTTGAAGACAACACCCTCCAAGCAGCAGAGATTGATGGCAGCATATGACATCAAGGAGGATAAGATGATTTTTACTCATCTTAAGCCTAAATTTCCAAAGCCTAGATCATCTGCAGACTACAGCAAAACAAGTCTAGAGGTCCTCTCCAAGGACATACACCCTATAGATCAGATAGAGCTGCACAAACAGACATGGGAAATGGTGTATGCCACACTTGCAGACAGGGCCATGCTGGCCCATCAGTTAAAGGAATCACTAAGGAATACAAATACACAGCTTGATTTGGAAAGGATGTCTTCCACTGCTAAGGACAACAGAATAAATACTTTGGAAGACATAATCATTGATCTGGTACATGATCCTAAAGATCCAAAGGGTATTAGGGCCCTTATGAATAAAAAAGAGGATGGCATTGCTGCACTGAGAAAGCAGGCAAAATTGCCTCCAACCATTCACCCTCAAACAGCAGAACTTGTATAAGAGAAGCAAGTTGATGAGGCCATGGATCTGCTTCTGATGATGAATCAAAGAATATTACAAATGGAAGCAGAATTGGAAAAGGCATTGCAGGACAAGCAAGGGGAGTCAACCTCCTAGCCCCCTCAAACTTCTACAACTCTTGGCCCTACCCCTCCTACACAAGCAGCAGCAGCCCCTCCTGCCATTCCAGTACCAACCACAGCCACATCAGCAACAGAGGCAACAACAACAACAACAACAGCAGAATCTAGCATGAGTATGGAGGACTTGATGAAAGCTGTCAAGGAACTTGAGGTTCAGGTGACAGAAATCAATGAAGCCAAAGATAGACTGGCCAAGCTAGAGGCCAGCTATGACAAGTCCAAGATGACTGTAGCAGAGAAGCAGAGAGAGATAAAGGCCTTGGAAGCCAAAGTGAAAGCTTTGGAAAAAGAGTTGCTTCTAGGAAAAACTCTAGCAGAAATCAAGAAGATAATCTGGGCCAAAATTGGCCAATCAATCCATGACCAATGGAGGTCAATCCAGGCAATACATGAGCAAATTGAACTAATAGGCATAGCTCATGTTGAAATACAAAGGGCTAGAACAGCACTAGGAATCATGCCTGAGCAAGCCAATAAAATGATACATTTCGTCAATACTCACACTAGCGAGGAATTGGCAGCACTAGAAATAAATAATAGAACAGACACTATCCTGATAGCTAAGAAAGTGCTGACTTTGAGAAATTTCACTCAAACTCTAGAAAGGAAATGTCAGGATATGAAGGCAGAAATTGATGAATTCAGGGCAAAGATGACAGTATTGCAAGATAAAGGACTTCCAAGCCTAGTGACTAGCACAGGACAACTACTGTCATATGATCAATATATCACAAGGATCAACAATTATGTTGAGAATCAAATCACAGCATCCAGCAGCTCCACAGAAGAAGCAGGGCCTCCCTCTGGGTAGTCTCTGTATGAAAAATTAGAAAATTTATTTTTTATTGAGCATGAGATAAATCATCTGTTTGAGGTGCCTCCAAATTTCTACAGATATACAGAAGCAGATGAAACACTGGTAAAAATAAGGAGACATCAGCTACCTCTAGCTGATTGGTGGCAGGAAATGCTGGAAGTTCTGCCCAGGTGATTCCACTATATTATTCCTTCTTTTTTGAAAATTCAGATCTCAGTCACAGTACAGGTCAGTAGATAATCTAGTACGCAGATATCACAGGAAGCATCCGTATAGTGACTCGTCAAAGCACTCAGACAACAGGCACAATTAACGCAGATTTAAAGGCACAGCTACAGCCAACTTTCCTGAGCCAAAAAGTCAAAAGTTGTCTGACAGAAAGATAGCTGCCATCTCAGCATTAATTGTTGTAGTTATATCTTTCATTTACTTTTTGTAAGAGAGTTGGTGGTGCAATTTATTGCACAATAACTCACTATTTAGATATTTTATCCTATTTTTGTATATATATCCCCTCAAAGAACGTATTGAGGGTCGGTTGTAGTGAAACTCTTTCAGAAGAGTTGTATTCTATATTTGAGACATTTTGCTAATACAAATCGCTGGTGGAGTTCCTGGTTCCTATACTGTCTGAAGGTGGAGATGAATGCCTGTGTTATGTTGCAGAATTCCTGTGTCATTTTCTGGAACAATAAGTTATTCTGAACCGTGTTATTGTCTTTTTATGTATGCAATAATTCATATATGTTCATGATCATAGTAAATAGACAAAAAGAATAGCTTAGGATTTGTTTGAATACACCCTATGCTCAATCTCTATTTCTAAATATGTTTTCTTCTGGATTAGCCATGGATATGAATTCTTAATTGCTCATGTCTAAACTAATTCTCTCGCTGTGAATATTGTTTAAGAATTCTTAACTGCTCTTAAGCAATGCTTTCATTTCTCCCCTTGTTAGCATAGTGGAAGATTCTCAATTGCCTTTCACTCACTAATTCCATAACTTCATTACATAATCTCTAAAAAATTGTTCCATAGATGCCTATCTGGCTTTGCAGCAATACTTTGTCTTCAGAAACATACTTCAGCAGCACACTTCCCTGAACTCAATTGTCTAATGGCCCAAACTATTCTGTAAATTATGCCTCAGCTCTGCTTAAAATTCACCAACCAGCCAAATTCAAACAAAATCAACACACCATAACTAGCCTAAAATCACCCACCAACAAAGCTAAATCATAAAGAGAGAGCCCTCTCTGGTTGCAGGTAGGCTAGGACTTGTAACTAAAAGATTGGTTAGTGGTTACCTCGGCGGTATTCCCTTTAGGAAGCAGGGAACAACCTAAGTGAGAATAGGCGGCAACACAGTGCACTGCCGAAGTCACAATGGTACAAGTGGAGTTGGGAGCTCTTCGTGATAATATCTCCACACTAGCAGAGTGACTTGAGGGTGAGTCACCATGTTTGTTGTTTGGGGCCTGTTGGGAACGAGTTCCCCTAGAGTCAATTTTGGGGTCAAAAGCCTGAGTTTTGGAGTAGAAAGCCCAAATCTTGTATGAAATAATGTAAAGTCTCCACATTTTGTGGTCGCGGAGAGTGAAGATGTAAAAATTTATTAAGGGTTTCGGCCCTTTTTTGTGTAAGTCATGTTGGCTTTAGAGATCTACCCATGGTTTGCAGACCATGGGATTGTATAAAAAGAAGTCGTAGAAGAGTCTCTTAGTAGTTTAGTTCAATAGATCATGGATGAGTCATTGATGTAATGGGTCTATGAGAGCTAAGAGCTAAGAGTATTAGTGTAGGAAGGAGGCTCTGCAACTATGTGCACAGAGGCCTAAGGTAGAAATCTCCAACTGAGTGAACGAACCCCTGCAGTTGTGTGCGCAGGGTAGTTAGAGTCTGTACTGGAAATCTGGATTATCAATAAAGAGAAGTATTATGAAATTATCTGTGTATTTTACTTCTATTAATTGCATGTGCATATGTTACGTTGAACACTGGGTTTATGTTTTAATGCTATTTAGATGAATGAATTTAAATGTTTCTCCTTGTTATATGAACGCAAGCAAAGATATATGTTTACGTGAAGATAATCATAATTACACGTTAAGATTGTACGAAACAAAGATAATTTGAGTAAATACAAAAGTAAGAGTAATTACAGAGGCACGTAAGTGCCTAATCTATCCATTTAGGATACGCGAAGGATAGTTGTAGACCCTTTCACAGAGGACTCCAGGACGATTAAGAAATGTGTATCGATAGGCTCTAAAAGGCTTATCGATTTGCATGAAGGCAGAGTGAAGGTCTAAAAGTGACATCGCTACCATCTTAGGGTGCAGAAACTTGGTTCCTGCATCCCCCCATACTGCTTCGGGTGAAACTTCAATCTGCGCTCCACGGATTGATGCCAAAAGGGCCAGTAGTTTAGGGATTTTCTTGGCTGACTAGTGATGAATCTGGGTTAGGGCCCATCAACCCAACAATGTACATGTTGTACAAGTGGTTTTGTGTACATGTCATGCATGTGATGATGTGAACATGGGGTGTCGCGTACATGTCATGTGTGTGGTACTATGTACATGTGGTATTATGTACACATTGTACAATGGTGTAGTGTACATATGGCATTGTGTACACATTGTGCAAGTCGTGTCGCATACTTGTGATGTTGTGAACATGTTGTGCAGGTGGTGTCATGTACTTGTGATTATGTGCACACATTGTGTAGGTGATGCTTGGTGCATGAGGTACTGATGTAAGTGTGGGATTGAGTGCATGTCGTACATACTGTGTTGCGAGCATGCAGTCTATGTATGTGCATTGTTTACTCATGGTATCGTGACATATGAATTCACTGTGTTGCACTCTAGAAACGTATTTGTGTTATGTTATACATTAGGTGTAGGTGTATGTATTGTGTTATACACCGGATGTAGGCATATGTATTGTGTTGTGTCATACACTGGGTGTAGGTGTATGTGTTTCATCTCAGGCGTAGGTGCATGTGTTTCATGGAGTTTTGTTATGTGTGTGGTCATATGTGTGTGATGCACACTATGTATATGTGCACCTGGTTGAGGAGAAGGCACTAGGTGTTTGTAGGGTGTGGAAACCAATCCTGAGTGTGTACAGAAAGAATAAAGGCAAAAGTAAGAATCGATGAAGGATAAGTATCAGTATTGTACTTCAGCCTTATTATGCATGTGATTTATGATTCTGGTATATGATGATTACATGTGAATTATGATTATGGTTTACAATGGTTACATGTGATATTTCCATGAGCATGTTATGATTGGTATGATGTGTTGAGGTAGCTATATGCCTTGGTTTTTGTATCTTCTGATGTGAGGAAACCTTGCCAAGGGATGGACTACTTGGGATGGGGATGCCAATGGAACTTGGAAGGTGAGTGACTACACAAAAGGGTTGACTGGATTCCGAGGGGTTGTGTAGCAGAGAAGGGAAGGCCACGAATGTATTTGTTTTAGTCATTAGCATTGCCAGATGTAATCATATGGACACCGGGAGTGCACCCTAGAATAATGAGCTCATAACTATTCACTGAGAGGACAAGTGGCACTGGATTATAGTGCTGGAAATCGGATGTAGATTTGACTTTGTAGTGGATTCTAGACTTGCTAGGAAGGAGGTGAATCTTGGTACTACCTTGAGGGTAGAGGTGTGAGCCTCTAGATTCCCTTGTTATAGATGCATGCATCATATCTTTTATTTGTTGGTTGAGAAAATGTGCAATTTTTGTATATGTGTATCTATGGTTATTGTAAATACCATAATGAGCTATGTTATAAAGCTCCACTATACGGTATGTTGTCATGCTGTCATGACTTTTTGATTTTGAGCAGGTCTTTCATTGTAAACACTACAACAAGCTCTGTTATAAATCTCCATGGGCATTATTTATTGTTTTCAACAATATTTTGGTTATAGGTGTCATTGAACAATGAGGACGGTGTTCCCCCAATAGGGAGGGTTCTGTAACAACCTTGGTGAAAATTCCATGTAAAACTATATAAATACCACGGATGATGCGACACGTATTCCAAGGTGAATGGTGGGCAGGACATCCTAGTGGGTGTTCATTTGGTTTTTTATGGCTAAGGAAATTGGCAAAGGAAATGGTTAAAGCATTAAAGAGGCAAAAATGTATTTTGGCACATTTATTTATGAAAATGATGGAAATTAGGAGAAAAGGGGAAATGTCACAGGTTGCATGTGAGGAAGAAATTGAAGGAAAATAATGGAAAATGAAGAAAATAGAGGCCTCATTAATAAAAAGGCTTCTGAGGATCAATTGGCAAGCTCTTGACTCAAGCTTGGTTAGTCTATCCTTTTTCAGTTTAGATTTGGAGCTCTCTCGTTATTCTCTCTCTCTCTCTCTCATACTCAGACACAAATTTTTCTTGGAGCACTTTGGAATTGGAGCAAGAAAGGAAAAGAAGGCAAGACGAAGCAAAGATCAAGTAGGAAAGGCAGGATCAAGAAGCTACAACAAGATTCATTGTAGGTATCAACTTGCATGTGTATTTTCCTTGCTATATTTGGTATGCATGCGATTGCATGTGTTTCTTTTCTACCATGGCATGGGTTTTTCCAGTTGTGATAGTATTTTCAGCCTAGCCTTTCCATTTCCTGATAGCTTTGATGAGATGGGTTCTCTCATGTGGTTTGTGTGGGATGGCCAAATTGTATTTGAAGTTGAGTGGGGTGGATCTCAAAATTGACAAACACATGGTGGTAGTGATCCTTGAACCAGACTAAGGATGCATGAAGCCATTGGCCTAGTAACCTCTGAATTAGACTATGGATTGTGGTAAGGCTAGATTGTGTGCCTCGGTGGGCCTAGGAATCCTTGACAGTGAATGGCGGGATATACGGTAAAGCCAATAGGTCAATTTTCTCTCCATTGGTCCTAGTGATTCCAAGAAAGAATGCATGGTAAATCCTGGAGAGTATGTCTTGATGTAGGGCCTAATGGTCATTGGATCAGACTGCCAATGCACAGTAAAGCCTGAGAGACTAGGAGACACTCAAATTCCTCACGGTGTAGGCGGAGAAATCCGATGGCATCCACATTGATTAGTGTTTTTGATGTGTCTATGAGTCCCACATTCATGCTTGGAATATGGCATGAGGGTGATTGGCTGAAGAGAGACTTGGGTCAACCAATCTATGGTTGTGTGGAATGTGATAGTCCCATCACCAATTGGTCCATTGCATTTATTAATGAGAAATTCATTCCCTTGATTTTCATGTGAAAATGTATTGATGTATATATGGAATTTGATGGATGATATGTCCATTGTATTTTTGTTCCTATTATGATGGTTATACATACCTTTTGTGACAACAACTATGTATGGATCTTCCCATGTTTTTAGTTGTATTTGAATGGATAATGTATCTATGATCTAATAAAATATAAGGAATAAAATGACATGAGGAAACAATGGTTCATGGCGATTCTCAGATAAGTATGAGATTCCTACACTTAATTATGTTGTTTACACCTGGAGGTTACATGTTGATGATATCTTTGATGAAATTCCTGTCATGGCTAGTAGGGGTCTGGTTATGGTATTTTTCAGCTTATTTCTTTTGCATCCTTGTTTCCTTGTATTCTTACCAATTTTAAGTTATCATTCCATTCTGGGAAATGTATTGGGCTCTAGGTCGAAAAATGTGGCTCAAATCACGGAATGCTAGAAAAACAAAGCATTAGTTTAGAGACTAACTCGCAAGGGAAGTGTCCGGGGATCATTATAACACGCCTTACCAATGTTTTGGGAGCATTAGTCGAGATACTAACTCACCTGGGCAGTGTCTTGGGAGTGTTACCCTGCCCTAAGTTTCTCAAAGAACAGTAGGACCCAAGGACAGATTGTCTGAGTGGCTGAATTGTCTCCTGAAGCTTTTGTGGATGATGTTGGATGACCTTGTGTGATGTTCCATCAGTTCCACTTCCTTAAGGTCACCTAAGATGTTGAATCTGATCATAATAGTCTTTTGTCTCATGTTTACCTGAATTGGTAGGGCTACTTGGATGGATGTTGGAGAAGGGTATTACAAGAACATATATTGTATTGAGAATCCAGATTTTTGAAAACTGCCACTAGAACAAATAGCTCCAATAATTCTCCAGTACATAGCCAAGAGAAATATATTTCATGCTTGTGCTCGAAATGGATGATAAAATTATGGAGGACACTCAGGTGGAAGTTCCCACATAGATGTGTAAGTAGGAAATGAAACTTGAGAATGTTTGGAAACTATACTTTTATGGAGCTTACTCTAAGGAAGAAAATGGGGCATGTTCACTATTGATATCTCTAGAGGTAACCTCATTCCTCTCACATACAATTTGGAGTTTGAAACTACAAGTAATATTGTTGAATATGAAGCATTAGTGTTGGGCTTTAAGCTACTACAAATCTAAAAATTGAATGTTTAATAGATTTTGAAGATTCTGAACTGGTCATAAAACAAATTAGGAATCCATGCCAAACCAAACATCCTAGGTTGAAATCCTATAGAAATGAAGTGTGGGATTTGATTGAGAATTTCTTCTTGGAATTTAAAATTCATTATCTCCCTAGAGAGAAAAACATAATGGATAATTCCTTAGCAATAACAACCAACACTTTCAAGCCACCACAAAATCCCCTGCTTAGATATGAAGTTGAGATCAGGCACAAACCTTCAATAATAGAGAATGTGAAATATTGGCAGGTATTTGAGGATGAATATCAGATTAAATGATTTATGGGGGTGATTGGGGAATTTTATAGTTCTATAATTGACCAAGAAGATGAAGGTACGAAGGAAAATGAAGGAGCTCAACAAAATGTGCCTTGGGAAGAGTCTATGGTTCAACATAAAATAAATAAATAAATAAATAAAAATAAAAATTCGTTGAAGGAAAATGTAATCCCAATGGGTATGATTGCATTGTGAATATAATTTAATGCTAATGATGTGGCAAGTCAAACTAGTCAAGAAGGAGCATGAGGAGGATACAAGACTATAACATTAGCACAAAACAACAACCTAAACTAGTTAAATTGGCCAAGGGGATCCTAGAAGAATACAAAAAAAAGTATCTTGACTTTTTCAAAGAGTATGGTGATATCTTTTCCTGGTCCTATGATGATTTGAAAACCTATGATACTAGTATCATTCACCATAAAATTCCTTTAAAATTAGGGATCAAGCCTCATAAACAAAATATAAGGAAAATTAATCCCCTTCTTCTCCCTCTAATAGAGAAGAAAGTGAATAAAATTATCCAAGATAAAATTATTATGCCTTTAAGGTACTTAGATCGGGTGGAAAACCTAGTCCCTGTTAGAAAGAAAAATGGAGAAATTAGATTGTGTGTGGATTTCAGGAACTTGAACAAGGCCTCTCTAAAAGACAACTATCCTTTGCCCAAGATAGATTATATTTTACAAAATGTGGTAGTGTCATCAAGGTTGTCTATGATTGATGGGTTCTATGGATATAACCCAATTGTCGTGCATCATGATGACCAGAAAAAGACCACCTTCACCACACCTTGGGGAACATTCATGTATGCTAGGATTCCTTTTGGCCTCATGAATGTTGGTGCCACTTTTCAAATGGAAATGGATATAGAATTTTTTGGGGAAAATTATAAATTTGTGGTCATTTACCTGGATGAAACAAAAATCTTCTCAAAATTTGATGAGGAACACTTGCAACACTTGCAGCATAGATTTGAAAAATGCAGGAAATATGGGTTGTCATTGAACCCAAAAAAGTCCCAATTTTCCCTTAGGGAAGGAAAAATGTTGGGGCACATCGTCTTGAGAGAAGGAGTGAAGTTGACCCCAAAAGGGTGGAAGAAATTCGTAGTACCCATGTGCCATGAAACAAAAAGGAGATTCAAAATTTTCTTAGGTAGGATCAATTTCTTGAGAAGGTTTGTACCCAACTATGCTAAAATTGTGGAGGAGATTACATATATGATAAAGAAAGAAAAAGAGGTTAAAGGGACTATAGAAGCTAGAGAATCATTTTCCAGAATCAAAAAGGCCTTTGGAGAGGCCCCAGTTTTTGCTAGCCCTGATTGTCAAAAGATATTTTCATTTGCATCTCATAACACTGCTATAACTATCGTATTGTAGAAGAATGAAGAAGAGAAGGAGCAACCAATTTTATTCTTTAGCCAAGTATTGAGAGATGCATATCTAAAGCACAATATTTTGGAAAAACAAGTCTATGCCCTAGTCAAATCCCTAAAGGCTTTCCATAATTACAATTTTCAGTCTAGAATAATTTTGTATGTTCCTACAACAACTGTAAAAGACATCCTCACACATGGAGATAGAAAAGACAATAGAGAGAAATGGATAGCTAGAATTTGGTAATATAACAAGGACATCAAACCCAATAAATTGGTAAAAGGGAAGGGACTGGATAAGATTTTTTTAGAATAAAATTTCCAAGCATTAGGTATAAATTTGCTTGCTGAAAATTTTGGATGAGAGAAGCAAGACAAACAGGGAAATACAAAAGGATAAACACAAAAAATTGTAATGATGTACTTGATTTCTAAGTGGTACAAATTTATTGTCCATTATTTGTTGTTTTTGGAATGACCACCTAAATTTAAAAAGAAAAGTACAAAGATTTGAGGCTACAAGCACAAAAAATTGTTATTTACAATTTTCAATTGTATAGGAAGGACCCTATGGGAGTTTTAATACTTTTTTTGGTTCAAGAAGAAGTTCCCAAAATAATAGATGAATTTCATGGTTGCGTTTATGAAGGACACTACAACTGGAAATTAAGGTTTTAAAAGTTGGTTTATATTGGCCTAATTTGTTTGTGGATGTACATGATCGAGGGAAGGCTTGTAAAAAAATGCCATTTTTTTTTCTTCTGAAAAGCATAAGTTGACACTGATACCTTTTATCCGTAATTTTGCGGAAGAACCACTTAGACAATGGGGGCTCGATCTTATTGGGGAAATTTATCCATTGTCTAGTGGGAAGCATAAGTGGATGAATTTCCACTAGACAATGGATGAATTTCCCTGAACCTGAATAACAAGAAGGCACAACAAGTCTACAGTGGAGAGACATCTTACCCTTTATATCTTGTGGAGATCCAAGAGATCAACCTTAGTTCTAGAAGAGTGCTTATAGATAACCATACGCCATATCGACCTGAAGAGATTGAAGAGGAAAAGGAATAACGTACCCCTCAATTAAATCCACCTCGTTTTCATGAGAGATTGATCCACCCTAGCCAACACACCCAAGAAGAGATTGAACTTCTAGAGAATTGAATAATATGTGTGGTAAAATACCCCTTCTCCAAGATATTAAGTATGTTCTCATATATAATAATATTATCAAAGAGAAATGTTTCAAACACCTTGGTATAAGAAAAAGAGACACCCCCGCCATCAATTTTATTGGTCAATTATCTAACTTGTTGTTGGGGAGAGTAATTTGTCCAAAATATTTAGACCCTAGAAGTTCAGTAGTGGATGTGCACATTGTCCCTCATACCCTGATTAATCTTGGGGCTATCATCAATGTGATGACTAAATAAACCATGATAAAGTTAAACCTTTAAGGAGCTTTGAGAAAGACCACTATAATGTTTCAACTTGCAGGTAGATCCACAGTATCTCTAAGGGGAGTTGTTGAGGATGTCATGGTCTCCATTGACTCTTGGGAGTATCCTACTGACTTCTTGTTTCTGCAACCCAAAACCAAGTTCAATGGCTATCCTCTCATATTGGGAAGGCCATGGTTAGCCAACGTTGATGCTTACATTAGATGTAGGGCTAGGAACATGACCATTAATAATGGACATTTGTCCATACAATTAGTATTGTATCTTCTTGCTCAGCCATCCATTGAGCATGACTTACCCTTGTGGCTAGAAGAGGAGGAAGAATATGAACTGTATCATACAACATCCTACCCAATTTGTACCCTAGATTTTATTATAGGAGAGGGCAACTTGGTGAAGATGACCTCACTGACCATATCCTTCAAAACCAACCCACAATACCACGCCTCTTGATGAATTAGTGAAAGAGTCTAATATTAGTCCTTGGAATGAGTTTTTATGAGTTGACCCAAGTCCTTCACATGTGAAAGTTGTATAATCTGGCCCACATAGAACCTTGAAGATTAACCCATCTATCTCATCCAAACATAAAGAGAAATTTTGCAAGATGTTGAGAGAACGCTTAGATGCCTTTGCGTGGAACTATAAAGAAATGAAGGGGGTGCATCCCTCGGTTTGTACTCATCACATATACATCAAAGAGGGATGCAAAAATGTTGCCAACATCATAGGAGAATGAATCCAACCCTTAAGTACGTAGTAAAGGAATAATTACAAAAGTTGTTTATTGCAGGGTTCATATACCCCATATTAGATAGTGAGTGGGTGTCCCCTCTAGTCTTAGTCCCAATGAAGAATTGGAAGTGGAGGATTTGTGTGGATTACAGAGAATTGAAAAAGGCCACAAAGAAAGACCATTTCCCTTTTCTTTTCATTGACCAATTTATTCTCTTTCTTGGATGGATTTACTAGTTACAGTTAGATCCATATCAACACTAAAGACCAAGACAAGAATACATTCACCTATCCTTGGGGTACCTTTTCTTATAGATTCCTCTCATTCGACCTATGCAATTCCCCTACAACTTTTCAAAGGGAAGTTGTGAGCATATTTTTTGTGTTTGTTCATGAATCTCTGGAGATATACATGGATGATTTCACTCCCTATGGGTGTGACTTCCTAGAGGCTTTCTCTAATCTGGGTAAAGTTTTGAGAAAATGAATTGAAATGAACCTCTCATTGAATCCTAGGAAATGTGAATTCTTAATTAATGCATTTATTGTCCTTGGCCATTAAATATCTCCAGAAGGGATACAAGTGGACCCGAACAAGATTGGCATAATCAAAAGGGTCCCTACCCCTCAAAAGCAGAGGGATTTTAGGAGTTTCTTGCGCTTAGCTAGCTATTATAGGAGGTTTATCAAGGATTTTAGTAAAGTGGATTCACCATTGTTTGGATTGTTGGCCAAGGACTCAGAATTATGTTGGAAAAGTAGTTGCCAAGAGGCCCTTGAGATATTAAAAGAGAAATTTACCATTGCACCCATACTTAGGGGTTGTAATTGGGCTTTGCCTTTCCATATCCATATTGATGCATTAGACAAAGATGTGGGGGTAGCCTTGGGGAAAATAGATGATAAGTTACCCTATGTCATTTATTTAATTAGTAAAAATTTGTCTAAGGTTGAACTGAACTACACTTTCACTAAAAAAGAACTCTTAGTTGTTGTACACTCCTTAAACAAATTCAGGCACTACATCACTTAATACCAAAGTTTTGTGCATACTAATCATGAAGCTATTAAATATTTGATGAAGAATCCTGATGTGAATTTTAGGATCATTAGATGGTTGTTATTTTTAAAACAGTTCTATTTGACTATTATTGATGAGCTAGGAAAAGAAAATGTAGTTGCAGATTTTTTGTCTAGACTTACTTTTCGTACAAGTGATGAAGGGATGGTCAATGATTAGCTTCCAGATGAACACCTATTTTCTACATCATTTCTCTCTCCCTGGTTTTCTGACATAGCCAACTACCCCGTTGCTGGGATACTTCCTCCAAATTTATCATCAAGGGAGAAGATAAGAATTGTAAGGAAAAGTTCCCCTTTCACTTGGATTGGGGGTAATATTTTCAAACTAGGACAAAATCAGATTTTAAGGAGATGTGTCAGGGAAGAGGAGGCCTTTGACATCCTCTCAGCCTTCCATGATGGGCCATGTGGGGGTCATTTTGCTACCAAGAGAACAAATTTCAAAGCTTTACAAGCTCGCTATTATTGGCCCATTCTCCATCAAGATGCAAGAAGGTATACCAACAGATGTGATTAGTTCCAAAGGATGGGGAAACCCACATCTAGGGATGAGATTCCTCTACAGCCTTAAGTGGCCTTAGAGCCATTTGACAAGTGGGGCATGGATTTCATTGGGCCAACTGATCCATAATCAAGGTAGATAAAGTACATCATTGTGTGCACTGATTACTTGAGAAAGTGGGCTGAGACAAAGGATGTCAAAGAATAAACAAAGGAGAAAGTGGTTGAGTTCTTAAGGGAAAATGTTTTCTACAAGTTTGGGTATCCAAGGGAGATAGTCATCGATCAAGGGGCACAATTCACATCACATTTTATTGATAATCTCCTAAGACAAAATAATATCAAACATAGAACATCTACTTCCTATCAGCCTCAAGCAAATGGGCAAGTAGAGGTTACAAATAAGGAATTGGAGAGCGTCCTCACCAAGATTGTGAGTAGCATTAGGAGAGATTGGGAAGAAATATTAGTGGAGGCCAATTGATCCTATAACACCACCTAGAAGACAACTACTAGGTTCACTCCATATGATTTAGTTTATGGGAAGAAAGCTTTGCTTTCTATTGAGTTTGAATATAACACTTTGAAAATGGAAGCCCAATTGGACTTAGATGTCACCATAGCATAACAAGAAAGGTTGTTCCAATTGATGAGTTCAAAATGCAGGCCCTCCTCCACACTAAAGTTATACAATTACAAAGGAAGGTCTGTCATGATAAGCATGTCAAGGAAAATAGTTTTTAGGAAGGGGATTGGGCCTTGTTATATAATTCTACATTTAAATATTTTAAAGGAAAATTGATGACAAGATGGTTATGCCCATACCTGATAGAAATATTTCATGATAATGGATTTGTCCAAATTAGAACCATTGACAAGGAAGGGATCCCCTTGCTTGTCGAGGGTTATAAGCTGAAGTTATACATGAAACCTATGTCTAAAGTAGAATTCATCATTACAACCAGTAAAGAAGTCATTGTGGTTGGGAGTTTCATAGCTTCCAGCCCACCACACCTTTAGATATTTTTGTTGAAAAAGGGAAAAAAAAAGGCCTGGATGAAAACCTCTATGAGGCATCTGAGGCCAACTCCTCGGTTGAAAACCTCTCTGAGGCAACCTGGGAGCAAAAAAGAAAGAGAAAAAAATAATAAAGATCCCTAGGTGGAAACCTCTCTTTATGCACCTAGGGCAAGCATGCATGTTGAAACCCTCCTCTTAAGTAGCCTATGCATCTCAAGAAAAAGAAAAACAAAAACAAAAAACAAAAAAAGAAAAAAAAAAGAGAAAACACAAGGAACAAGTTTCACCATGTCTGTTGACCTTTTTTTCCCATTTTCCTTCTTAGGGACAGAAACCTACATTCTTCTCTATTTCTGTCCACTCCTTCTGCTCTTCTGCTTCATATCTTCCTTCCTGTAGGCCTAGCAACAAGGGTCGACTAAGCTTGAGTCCTATCCACTTGACTTTCAACCATTACATGATCCTCTTGTATAATGGTGTTCTCTCCAAGGAATTCCTTAGCCTTTCAAGAGAGTGATATTCTTTGATATGGAAGTTGTGGGGTAAGGCATGCCATCTCCTTTGGCAGGATTACATGCTTTTTGTTCCCAACAACCTGAATGTGTCTTTAAAATGTAGAATGGCTTGTTCCTAGTTGGAAAGGTATTTAGGTGTTAGATCAACATCATTATATATGATGCCATGATTACTAATAACTTCCATTGGACTCAAAAGCTCTGCCCTGATATACAATGGTTAATTTTCCTCCTTTTCCATTACTCTTTTCACTTGCCGAGCTCTTGCTTCCTCATGAGTCATCTAGGATGATAAGGCCCATCAGTTGTGTATCCACTAATCTTGCATTGGGATGCAAAAAATTCATATTTGTCATAGTGATATTCTGTATGTAAAATTCAACCAATTTTTCTTTGTCCTCCATGTTAGCTTGGTTGCAAAATTTAATGAACTATTTGTAATCATGAAAGGGTATAGATCCATGTTCTGTTAAGGTTTTGATTTGGAATTTCAAGCACTATTCTTTTAGAAAGAGCGCATAAGACTTTGATGGTTGTCTTCAATGTAATGCGTCCATGGAGAGGCTTTCCATGGTGGCAAGTTGTGTTTCTTTCTCATGTATCTTCTCTCTCAACCAAATATTTTATGCCTGTAGCTACTCCTTCATTGTAGACTCTCTCATTCTCATCTCACTTAATTCTTTGCTCATTTCAAGGACCTTCTCTTCCGTGAGTTCCACATCCTCCACCTTATTAGATTTTGGAATTTGCATCCACCTGTGGGTTCTTATTCTTTCTATTTCTAGCTCATAAAAAAGTGGGACTAGAAATATTTGGGGAATAATCCTACCTCCTTCAATGAATTTGTAGTAGGAACTTAGGCTAGTTTATCAACTAGGATCTTGGAGCTCTCAGAAGTCCTTCTCAAATGTTCTTGGGGAGGCTGCTACCTCCTGTAGTTGTTGTGTCACATTCTACCCCTGTTGTAACATCCTCTATCCCTCTTGTAGAATACCTTGTTCTTCCCGTAGCATACCTTGTTCTTCCTATAGCATACCCTGTTCTTCCTGTAGCATACCCTGTTCTTCCTATAGCATACTTTGTCCCTTCTGTAGCTTCCCTTTTTCTTCTTATTGGAGGATTGTTGGTGTTTTTGGTTGTTTGAAGGAGGTTGATCTGGTGGTAGGCCTCCTTACATATTCTATAGGAGTATTTGTTGTGGGTTTTGGAGAGGTGACCTTTTCAATTTTTTCTTCAGATGGTCCTACCTCCTGTTTCTTGCTTGGGGACTCCTCAATTGTGATGGGGATCTTTGTGGGGGTTTGTGGCATCCCTTTCTTGATCTTGGTTCTTTTCCTGGTCTTAAAATGTAGGGGGGATTTCCTTTGTCTCTTCCTATTAGGTTTGACAGGGTCCTTAAGGTAGCTCAAGTTGTAGCTACCTCATGTTCATTGGTTCTTGGAGACACACTTGTTTTCTTTGGGGTTATCTCTGTCTCTCTAGGGTTAGCCATCTTCTTAGGAATTAATGTTTTTTTTTTCTTGTTTTCCCCCTCTTCTTTTTCATCTTTTTCTTCTCCTACCTCTGCCTTTATTTCTTCTTCTTCCTTTGTTTTCATTTCAGTTTCTTCTACTATCCTTTATACTTCTATTTCCCTTCCATTTTCTTCTCACCCTGTTGGTTTTTCCTCTCCTTCTATTTTTCCCTCTCTTCCTCTAGCACTAGAAGTTGGGGTCTCACCTGGTGTGAGGGCTTGTGTCTCTATGAAATTTTCTCTATCCATGTCTATGAATTTGGACCAAAGGATAGGGATTATCAAATTTTTCAAGGCATCCACCACTATTAGCTTAATGAGGCCATGGTGGCCTAGGTTTTGGTGTTTACCCTCTCTTACTTTTTGACTCATTTCCCTGTTGGACTGTAGGAGGAAACATGACACACTAAGTCTTTGAGCAAGAGGCAATTCTGCCTTGAACCTGAGTTCATGATGTAATCTAAAGTGGTAAGCATATACCACACTCATTCTCCCCTCATAGGATATGTACTTCAAAATATGGTAGGCCACCTCATCCCAAGGATAAGGTAGCCTTTCCCTCCTAACTCCATTCTTTTCGTCAATAGGCTTTTCATTGGCAGTGAAGAAATTCATTTTAGCAGTGACAATGGTGGCTATGTCTTATCTACTCCACTTGCTCCCTAGAGGTAGGGTTCTTACTCTGCTAATTATTTAAGGGATGAGAGAGATATCCAACCCCCTCACAACAATGGTAGTACTGCCCTTTGTTTGTGAATTAAGAGCCATGGAAAATTAAAAGCCAAGGTCACCATCATACCCCTTCAATATCTTGAAGAATCCCAACCATTGGTGTCCTCTAAAAATGTCTACCATAGGAGGGTGTAGGTGGATTCTCTTGGTATCTAAGGGCTCCCTCCTATTAAATCCTCCCCCCATATCTTGTTTATATTTTTAACTAAGTGAGGGAGAGTTGCTTCTTCTATAGCCTTAATGTTTGATTTAGTGGCAACAATGAGTAAAAAATTCCTTGTTAATGACAATTGCCTATGTTTCAATCACTATACTGCTCATAAAGACCTTTTAATTGCACAATTAGATTGCCACTATCTGCAAAATTTGAGTAAAATTTGCATGAAATCTAATGGATGGATGAAGGATATGGTGGAAAGTATTACTTCCTGTCAAATAATCTAGGATTAAAAGGGTAATTTTGAAATCAATTCCAACCTCTGTGGCTCTTTTTCACCTTCTCAACCTTCCTGTAGTAGTCTCTTGGCCCTCTTGTGGAAGTTGTAGGCCTACCTATAGCTCCTTCATATTGCAATTGCAGAACAAGATTCGAAACTCCTTGATGGAACACCAAGATTGTCCTCTCCCTAATTTTTTTTCAAAAAAGCTATTATGAAAAAGAACTCAATCCCAAGTACATAATACGCCCTTTTTTGAGTTGAAGTTTGGAGCATTGTGATGACCTGGCATCACATGGAGTTTCCTCTTTTGGACCGGTGTCCCCACTATGAGTAATTATTTTTCCTTCCCATGTAATCACCACCCACTATTTGTGATCCCAACTCAGTTGATGTGAAATCTCCACGTTACATGAGTGCTTACCATCACTTTTAGTTCACTAGACGAGGGTGGCCAAGTTAACTGGCCACCTCTAGCTTATTAAAACATCCCCTCTCGACATTTATACATTTGCGTTATTCACACATAGGGAGGAGGTAAGAGTTTTCCATACATGTGCTTACCTCATGATCAAACTGCAGGAACGATTTGCATTCTGGAGTTGGACCATATCATTGGCATCAAGGGAGTTGACTTGTTGGCTTATTTCCTATGTATTTCTTCATTTCTCCTCATGATACTTGATTGTTGTATTTGCTCTGTGTGCAAGTACCTCGTTGATGTTCAAGTTGTTGTTGTTGGTGGAAATTCCTCCTCAGAGTGATATGACCCTTCAGAGTTTTCTCATAAGGTTACATCATCTACCCCTGATGAGAAAAAAACAAGATCGGTCCTCTCTGTGATGTATGCACAGGATGCTACATGAGGATTTTTCCTTCTTGTAGCAACCCTTTCCTTTTCCTCTGGGGTCTCCAATCTACATGGGGTTGATGAGATAAATTGTAACATGTCTTGAGGACAATACTAGGATCATGAGGGAGAAGCATAGACTTGTAGGAATGAATATGATGGTTTCTATTTTTTTAATTTTTGTTTAAAAAAAGGTAGGACAAAGTGGAGGATTTGAGTAAATTTTTTGTGGAATGAGATGGATGAGTGATGGATGGATAATGGATAGTGATGGGGAAACCTTATTCATCATTTTTAAAGTCATAAGGTCTATGTTGAGTTGCCCTTTTCCTTGGATCTCCCTCTTGTAGTTTTTTAAAACCCTCGTGTAGCAAAACCTTCTTGTAGCAGTTCAGAGAGGAGGCGAAACTTGAATTTTAGGCTAATGGGATAGTGGAGAGAGGTGATCACATGAGTGGAGATTATGGATAGGAAGTGGATGGATGGAAGTATGAAATAAATCTTGAGAATTTTTGCCCTGTAGCCATGAAATTTTCCATTGTGTATAATCCTGCAAAATGGGAAAAAAGGGTCAGCAGACATGGTGAAACTCTTTCCTCATGTTTTCTCTTTTCTTTTGTTAATTTTTTTTATTTTTTTTCTTTTTCTTAAGATGCACAAGCTACCTCAAAGGAGGGTTTCAACCTACATGCCTACCCTAGGTTCCTCAAGAGAGGTTTTCACCTAGCGATCTTTATTTTTTTTTCTCTTTCTTTTTTTGCTCCCAGGTTGCCTCAGAGATGTGTTCAACCAAGGAGTTGGCCTCAGATGCCTCATAGAGGTTTTCAACCGAGGATTTGGCCTCATATTCCTCATAGAGATTTTCATATAGGCCTTTTATTTTCTCTTTTTCAACAAAATTATCTAAAGGTGTGGTGGACTGGAAGCTATGACACTCCCAACTGCAATGACTTCTCTGTTGATTGTACTGATGAATTCTGCCTTAGACATAGGTTTCCCATATAACTTTAGCCTATAGCCATTAACAAGCAAGGGGATCCCTTCCTCATTAACGGTTCTAATTTGGAAAAATCCATTATCATGAAATATTTCTATCAGGTATGGGCCTAACCATCTTGTCACCAATTTTCCTTTAAAATATTTAAACCTAGAATCATATAACAAGGCCCAATCCCCTTCCTAAAAAATATTTTCCTTGATATGCTTATCATCACAGACATTCCTTTGTAATTATATAACTTTAGTGTGTAGGAGGGCCTTCATTTTGAACTCATCAATTGGAACAACATTTCTTGTTGTGCTTTGGTGACATCTAAGTCCAATTGGGCTTCCATTCTCAAAGTGTTATATTCAAACTCAATAGAAAGAATAGATTTCTTCCCATAAACTAAATCATATGGAGTGAAATTAGGAGTTGTCATCCAAGTGGTGTTATAGGCCCAATTGGCCTCCAATAATATTTATTCCCAATCTCTCATGCTGCTACTCACAACCTTGGTGAGGATGCTCTCCAATTCCCTATTTGTAACCTATACTTTCCCATTCGCTTGAGGATAATAGGAAGTAGATGTTATGTGTTTGATACTATGCTTTCTTAGGAGATTCTCAATCAAATGTGATGTGAATTGTGCCCCCTGATAAGTGACTATCTCCCTTGGATACCCAAACTTGTAGAAAACATTTTCCCTTAAGAAATCAGCCACTTTCTCCTCTGTTGATTATTTGAAAACCTTTGTCTCAACCCACTTTGTCAAGTAATCAATGCACATAATGTACTTTCTCTACCTTGTTTGTGGATCAATTTTGCCAATGAAATCCATGCCGCACTTGTAAAATGGCTCTAAGACCACTTGAGGTTGTAGAGGCATCTCATCCCTGGATGTGGGTTTCCCCATCCTTTGGCACTAATCACATCTGCTGGTATACCTTCTTGCATCTTGATGGAGAATGGGCCAATAATAGCCAGCTTGTAAAGCTTTGAAATTTGTTCTCTTGGAAGCAAAATGACCCCCACATGGCCCATCATGGAAGGCTGAGAAGATTTCAAAAACCTCATTGTAGAGCTATAACTAGGGTCTCCAACACCTCTAATTATCCTACATTAATAAATCAATCCAGGAACATTTCATTATTGCAAAGAGTAACTCAATCCGAGGCTATTCGTCCGAGTAATGCTTAGTAGTATAGCATTCAGAAAATACAAGAGTAGACAGATGCTAAACTATAACTAAATTACTCCAAAAAGATAGAATCACACAAGATAGCTTATCAGTCAAGGGTACGGAAGCAATAACCCATCCCTCTAGAAACTGATAGAAAGGAAATTAGAGCATGGACCATAGGTCTGGGAGCTAGGCAGCATCTGCTGAGGCTCACTACAGCCTTAGACCTTCTCTCACACCAAAACAACAAATGCAAGTAAATGGAACGGCAACAAGTAAAATGGAACAGCAAATAGGAAATGGAACAACAATCAAAAGAACTAAATCTCGCGAGTCAGAACCAACGCACACTCTGCTATGAAATAACACTCTTCTCTCTTAAAACAATGGATGGAATATACTTTATGGAATAGCACTCATTGATGAATTATGGAACGGAAATAATCGACCATATATGCACACCTCGCATTAATATAGTAATCTGACAATTAAGGGTAATATAACTATGTTTTCAAACAGAGTAACATTACTTTCAGATTCCAATAATCGAGATTTCAAATGAATCAAATGACAGTAATATTCAACACAGACGCTCTGTAACAGAAATAACTGGTTTGGGACTAAAAGCATGCGATCAACTCTGAAAAGATCCAATTATACAGTGCAGAGTCATTACACAGATTTTCTGAGAAAAACCATTAATCCATTGATTGTAACAGAGCATAGCATAGCATATGAAAGATATATCAGACTACCGAGAAATAAATATAAGCAAACCACGCATAAATCACAGTATAATGATACAAAAGCAAGTGTCCTTCGGAGTCGGGCCCTTAGCTACCAATGGTACACAGCCTTAGGTTACTCCAGATGCAAAGATGAAATAAACACCAAGTCTTTTATATTAACGCATCAACAAACGTACAGTAAACCAGGTCCCAGCGAGACTCGATGATCAAAGTTTTGTCTGAAACTGAAAATTACAAAAACAGAAGTCCCTTTGCTCAACGATGTTGTTCCTTTATATAAAAGTAACGGCGGGGATATCTAGGTAACAAGGATAAGTAAAACAGCGATCCCTCAGGATCAAAGATCCTGAGGGATTCGCCAAGTTGTTAATCCTTTACTTTTCTTTCCCTCTTTCGCCGAATCGGTATCCCTTCTTCCTTTCCTGGGTTATTCTGCTTTGATTTGCCCGATCTCGTTTGCATCTGGTTCCCTTCTAGAGGGACAGCAGTTATTCCTCCTCTATTTTTCGCTTTTGGATGGCAATTCCTCGTTTCCACCTTTCCCTGTATAGAAAAACAACAATTATCAATGATTAAGCTTCCCATGTTAATTCTTACACATTTTATTAAAATTCTTTATTTCTTTAAATTCATAATGCAGAAAAGGTTACAAATATTACTGAAAAGCCACTAAATTGTTTGTCAAAAGCATACCTTTCAAGTGCTCCACACACCCCCCTGCTTACCCTATTTCATGCCCTCATGAAAACATTATAGTTGACATGCAAGGCGGTAAGAGAATAGGCTGGAGAGGGAACCTTGTTAGGAGGCCTACAACCGTGATGAGCAACTAGATTATCAAAGAACTAATTTATTTGATCTGCAGGCATTTCATACAAGGCCTGATATCCAGGTGCAGGGTGCCAAATAATTGGGCTACGAGATCGATACCCTAACCAGGATGGTCCTGTTTGCAGAATACGTTCCCCATAAAGGTTCAATCGGCTGGCAGCCAGCTCGAAATTCCCGTATTTGAATGGTTCCCTGAGCTAGATGTTTGGGATAGAGGTTCAGTATCAGAATTTTGCAGCATCGATGGCGAGGTCTTTAATAGTCAGAAAATATTCCAGACTATGTTGGATCAGGTCTTCGTGCATGGGTCTTAATATCTCGATGACACCCGGGGTCCTCATAAGGCTCCTATGCTCTCTCCATAGCATCACTGGGTCTCTAGGCTCGGCTCGCACCCATAAGTCTAGGCTATTGTCCTGTCTCTGAAAGGTGTTATAAGCTCTGAGCCATTTCAGCTGATTAACCCCAAATGAAATGAAGGCTTGCAATTGTATGTCGCCAACGAAAGGGCCAGGATTTAAGTCAGTTTCCTGGTCTAGCACGAGGTTGTGCAAGTAAAATTCACACAATAATCTTTGAACCTTAATTCCATAATGCTTGCAACAATCTATAAAATCATTAACAGTATTGATGTGGATAGGGGCACCTGCCCTAACAGCTTTTATTTTTAATCACAAATATCGTTCAAGAAAAAATAAAGCATAGTTTTTAGCAGGGGCCCTACAGGTCAAAGTGTCATTATACAAAGAACACACAGTGTCCATCTGCTTAATAACAATATCTAATCGACGAGTTACCTTGGAAACCTTTTCTTGCTCCTTTTGCCATCTTTCGAAGGCCTGGCTCTCGGACTGACTAATATTTCGAATTTGCTCTTGTAACTCTTCGTATTTCTCCCGGGGGACTGTTTGTTCTCTCAGTTGTTCAGCTTCTTGCTGAGCTTGCTTCATCATCTTGTGCAAGGTTCTAGTTTTTGGATCCTTTTTCCATAGAGCCGTAGAGGCCGGGAATTTTACCTGAACCTTTTTGTTATGCTGTTTGGAGTTCAGAACCCGAATTACCCCTAAGGGTGGTGCTTCTGTTTGGGTCTTCTTACTCTCTTTTTCTTTCTTAAAACGAATGAAGGGTTGTTGTGCCCCCCCTATCATTGGAGCATCTTGTTGTTCCTCTACCTCAATTGGAATGTCCATCCATTCTTCAGGGTCAATTGGAAAAACAGTTTGTCCCTAAACGTCAATTGGAACAGCAGTCTGTTCTTCAATGTCATTTGGAACAGCAGTTTGTTCTTCAATGTCATTTGGAACAGTGGTCTGTTCTTCGGCAGTAGGTCTTCTAATGGGGTTTCGACCAACAGAATAGCTATAAGTCTGTCGTCTTCTTGTCCTACGGGATTTTGCTGCAGTGGCCCTCTTTCTTTTCCTTGCGGTCCTTCGTATCCTCAGGTTGGCTTTCAGAATCCGAATTTGCTGTCGGAGCTTGGCTATAGTGTCCAGCAACCTCTGTTGTTTCCTCCTTAATTTCTTAATCTCTATTGCCTCGGCAGAGGGTTTATGACTAGCCCTTAAATCTGCTCCTACTCCGTCTAGAATTTCTTCTGGTGTCTTGGGAACAGATTGTTCCCGATTGGTGTCTCTTATTTCATTATCATAAACGGGCAGGTTTTCTTCTCCTGCCTTTTCTGCATGCAATTTCTCAGGTGTGTCTTCCTCCGGGGGTCCGTCAGGGATGCCTGCTGTGCTGGAGGGTTGGCCATACTCCCCCATATTGGCCAGGACTGCTGCCAATTCCTCTTCACCCACAGGGTCCCGCAGCAGGCTGCCCCCCGGCTGTATTACTTCCTCTTCTTGATTGACCTACTCAGTGGCTGCCTTGGAGTGTTCAGCTTCTGTTTCTGTTCTCGACTGCTTGTCCACTTCCTCGACTCCTTCTCCAGGCTGCTCAGCCACGGCCCCAGAGTTCTCAGCATTTTCTTCGGAAGGTCCTCCTTCTGGTTCTGGAGGTTCGTCCGTAATCTCAATTGGCTGGGTGGTGGTCCCCTGGATCTTTTCCAGCCTTCCTCGTATCCGGGCCAGCCGGGCTGATTTCCTTGGTCTCTCAGGTTGTTCGGGTGTACCAGCAACATGTTTTTCTGCTACCAATTCTCTGGGTTCCTCTGGTTGTTCTGGTGTATTAGAGGATTGTTTTCGTTTTGGAGCAACATGTTTTTCTGCTGCCAATTCTCTGCATTTTTCTTATCGTTCCAGTGTGCTAGAGGAATGTTTAGGTTTTGGGGGTGGTGCAGCCAATCCCCCCTCGATCATTGCGATGAGCTCCTCCCAGTTTCTCTGTTGTTGAGTGAGACTATGGCTCACTATCAATCGAATCAATCGATGGTGGCTAACAACTTCTTCTATGTGTTGTGCCTTTTTCAGGCTTCGGGACGCATCATGTAATAATGAATTTAAGAGTGCAGGCAAATTTACAAAACATTTTCCTTTCAAAACAGCTAAGAGTTTCAGATGACGTGGTCTTACCACGTCTTTCCTCCCTTCACAAGTGATGTAGCTCTGCACTATCTTTGCCGGCAGAACTCCTTTCCCCTTGACTGTCAAGCTTTGGCCTTCATCCTGGAAAATCTCCATAACCTTTTGTAGTCTTTCTTTCTTCAGCGTCCATACGGGTCCGGCAGCTGGTAGTCCCGAGACTTCTGCAATGATATCATCAGTGACCGCTATCCGTCTTTATCTTACTATGGAGTAGTTCTCCTGCAAATTTTGCAGGAATTCCAACGCCACTGCTTCATTCGATTCTCGTAGGCGACTGAAATAATTCAGCCACCCTGCCTTTTCCAAGATCTTGCGGGCAGCAGCGGAGACTGTCAACTCCTGAGGTTCGCTTCGGACTATCTTCCCCCCATGGTTCCACTCAGAATTCTTAATGGAACAACAACTGCCTACTGTTTGAGACGCAGAGAGGGTGATTGTCGCAAATTTTTGGAAAAAAACACAGAGCATGCAACAAAAAAGGATCGTGGACGGCAATTTCCGTAAAATAGAATTATCATACCGTTAAACCATGCCATACCTTCATACATTATCTTCCCCGAATGGTTTTCTGACACGTAATCCATGGAGTAATGAGGTTACCTCCCCCCCCACGACTTGATAGGCTGTCCCCAGCCGTCAAATAGGGGAGCGGCAACCATTCGGAAATCAAGTCATAAAGAAACAGCATATGAAATTATGCCATGTTTTAGATAGACAACGAAATACCAAAATCGAGGCAAAAAGGTAGATCGCGTTTTACATAAGAGCCTGCGTGATATGATGAGAGGCTGGGGGATGGGACGTCTGTCAAGCATACGAAATCTCCAGCAGTCATTGTCAGTTCCGTTGCCATGATTGGTGGTAATGAGTATTCATGCAATGTATACATCGGGACATAAAATATGATCTATTCATAGGATATAAGAGACAAAGAAGTATTGATATCATACCTGTTGGTGTAACCATTACGACTTCAATACCATTAACAGAGCTCTGCTTCCAACATGTGTTCATAACCTTGGCAGAGTTGTTTATTTCACCCCCCGGAACCATGATCCTTTGTGTGTATTTTGAAGAGAGTTTTTCAAAATGTAGGCCATTATGCTGGCTTGATAACCAGATAGCCATAATGCCATTCACAAGGTAGGTGCGAAACGTGGGCAGGCCAGCTCGTGATGAGACCCCCTGTTCCAAGGTTTGTTTATTTAGTATACCTTTGGACCATATCCCTGGTGTAGTGGCCATAATGGTAATGCCACTTCGCTTCCATCCTTATGATCATGGTAGGCTAGCTCTTGATGAGACCCCCTATCCTGCATTTGACAATTAATAATTCATATTTACTTTTTCTTTTTGCAGAGCACTTTTTCTTATTTATTTACACATAAGGGTGGTTCAGCACTCCTTAATAGTGGGGAATGGTGGAAGAAGTCTTATCATCCCAACAGGAAGATATAAATCCTCTGCTCTTACCCCTAGGTAATAATCAAAAAATGATTTTAGGGAAATCGTCATGATAAAAATCACCAACCAGAGCGACGGTAATAAGACAATGACAATGAAGATGAAAAGTAAGTGTGTCCCTCCTCTTGTCCTCTTATCAATACTAGGCCTTATAAAGATAGCGATTTATGATCCGCTGTCTTCGGTATGTCATGATTTATATTCATTGCATAAGTCCATAGCTTTATCTTCAGGACTGGGGAGAACATGAGCGCAAAGCATCCTCAATATCATCTAAAGAGAAAAAACATGCCGATGGTGTTCCTCAGAGAAAAATCCATGCAAATGAATACTTGAGATGTCGTTTCTTTGAAAGGAACGGCAAGAAAAATCACAAATGTTGTTCCTTTTGAAAAGGAACAGCAGAGACACACAAGTGTTGTTCCTTTTGAAAAAGAACAGCAGAAACACACAAATGTTGTTCCTTTTGAAAAGGAACAGCAAAACACGTAACTGGTGTTCCTTTTGAAAAGGAACAGCAGAAATACACAAATGTTGTTCCTTTTGAAAAGGAACAGCAAAACACACAAGTGTTGTTCCTTTTGAAAAGGAGTAGCAGAAACACACAAATGTTGTTCCGTTTGAAAAGGAACAACAGAAACACACAAATGTTGTTCCTTTTGAAAAGGAATAGCAAAACACGCAAATGATGTTCCTTTTGAAAAGGAACAACAAAAACACACAAATGTTGTTCCTTTTGAAAAGGAACAGCAGAAACACACAAATGCTGTTCCTTTTGAAAAGGAACAGCAAAAATGCACAAATGTTGTTTCTTTTGAAAAGGAACAGCAGAAACACGCAAATGTTGTTCCTTTTGAAAAGGAACAGCAAAAACACACAAATGTTGTTCCTTTTGAAAAGGAACAGCAGAAACACGCAAATGCTATTCCTTTTGAAAAGGAGCAGCAAAAACACACAAACGCTGTTCCTTTTGAAAAGGAACAGCAGAAACACGCAAATGTTGTTGCTTTTGAAAAGGAACAGTAAAAACATGCAAGTGTTGTTCCTTTTGAAAAGGAACAACAGAAACACGCAAATGTTGTTGCTTTTGAAAAGGAACAGTAAAAACATGCAAGTGTTGTTCCTTTTGAAAAGGAACAGCAGAAACATGCAAATGTTGTTCCTTTTGGAAAAGGAACAGCAAGAACACGCAAAATGCAAAAATCAAAAGAAATATCAATGAAAATGTTAAGAAAACATATATACAAAAACTTATGTACAAGTTATAGAAAAATGAATTCCTTACTGAATTATAGGGGAGGAACATTTTGCTTCCTCTCCTAAAATTTCCATATCAGTGTCTTGACGTAGCTGCTAACAGAAGGATTCCCGAGTGAGTGGCTTTCGATAGAGACGAACTCGGTGGCCATTTACCTTGAATGCATATCCAGAACCGTCAATTGTGATCAGAGTTAGGGTCCCATTATCATGTACTTTCTAGATTTCGTATGGTCCCAACCATCAAGTCTGAAGTTTCCCCGGGAAGTCCTGAAACCAAGAGTCATATAACAGAGCCCAGTCTCCTTCGTGAAAGACTTTGTTCTTGATGAGTGCATCATGCCATTTAGCTCGTTGTTGTTGAATAAGTGTTGTATTTTGTAATGCAGAGAGCCTGATTTCGTCCAATTCATTAATCTGTTGTAATCGATTGATTTGTGCCTCACTTAGATCTAGGCCAATTTCTTGTCCAGTTCGTAGCGTTTGGATTTCGAATTCTATGGGGAAAATAAGTTGTTTTCCAAACACTAATTGATAGGGTGAATAACTTGTGGTACTTCTCCATGTGGTCCTATAAGCCCACAGTGCTTTAGGTAATCGAGTGGCCCAATCATGCCTATGCGATGCAATGGTTTTTGTTAAAATTGATTCTATTACCTTGTTGCTACTTTCCACTTGCCCATTCGCCTGCGGGTGATATGGGGTAGTAATTTTATGCTAGACGTGATAAATGTTAAGTGTTGCAGCTAATTTATTTCCAGCAAATTGTGGTCCTCCATCTGTAATTATTTCTCTCGGGAGTCCAAAACGTACAAACAAATGGAACAAGAATTGTATTACAGAATCTTCTGTAGCCCTAGGTAATGATTCGGCCTCGACCCATTTGGTAACATAGTCTGTCACCACCAAGATGTATGTTCTCTGATTTGATGATGGATTGATGGGTCCAACGAAATCAAGAGCCCACCGTTCAAATGGCTCAATGACTAATTGTGGCCTCAGAGGCATTTCGTCAGCTGGACCAGGTCGTCCTGCTCGCTGGCAGCTATCACAGGCTTGGGTAAATTTTTTCACATCTTTGAAAATTGTAGGCCAATAGTATCCTATCTGCAATACTTTATGTGATGTTCTCTTTTCAGCAAAGTGTCCCCTGCATGGTCCTTCATGACAGGCTTTTAAAATGTCGAAAATTTCATCTTCTCGAATACATCTCCTAATTTGCATGTATGCCCCTGTGTGGAACAAATAGCCCCCAATCCACGAAAATCGAGTACTCTTCTGAACAATCTACTTACGTTCATGAGGGGTTAAGTGTTTTGGTAGCTTACCTACTACAAGGTAATTGGCAACATCAGCATACCAGGGTGTTCGAACAGCAACAACAAACAGGTGCTCATCAGGAAATTGATCTTCCACTACTGCTGTTTCAATTGATTTTGGTATTCGTGAGAGAAAATCGGCTACAGGGTTCTCCTTGCTAGGTCGATCCTTGATTTTGATATCGAACTCCTGCAATAAGATCAACCATCTAGTTATTCTAGCATTTGTAACAAGCTTATTTGCCAAATATTTGATAGCATAATGATCTGTATATAACATAACGAGATAACCTGTGATATAATGTCTAAACTTATTAACAGCATGTATTACAGCCAGGTATTCTTTTTCAGTGACAATATACTTTAATTCAGCAGAGGATAAATTTTTGCTGATATAGTAGATATCATATGGTTTTTTATCCTCTTCCTGCCCCAGGACTGCACCGATTACTATATTCGAGCCATTAGATGAGATTTGGAATGGTAAATTCCAGTTTGGTCCTCGAAGGACTGGAGCTATTGATACAAGCTTCTTTAATTCCTTGAAAGCATGGTCACATTTTTCTGTCCACAAGAAATCAACATTACCAGTTAGAGCATATAGAGGTGCAGCAATATGTGAGTAATGTTCTATAAATCATCTATAATATCCAGAAAATCCAAGAAAGCTGCGTACCTCTATTTGAGTAGTGGGGGTGGGGATAAGCAAAAGTATTTGAATTTTGGCCGGGTCTACCTGAATGCTAGCTGCTGAAACATAGTGTCCTAGAATGAGCCCTTCTGTCATCATCATATAACATTTTTCGTGGCTTAAGCAAAGCCTGGTAGCGATGCAATGTTGTAGGACTTCTTCTAGAGTATCTAAAGCTGGATCAAAATCATCTCCATATGGTGTAAAGTCATCCATGTACACCTCAAGTCCATCATTTATTAAATATGCAAAGATGCTAAGGACAGCCCTTTGGAATGTAGCAGGAGCATTACATAGGCCGAAGGGTAGAACTCGATAGGAAAACATTCCCCAAGGACAAGTAAAGGTAGTTTTATCTTGGTCTTCAGGGGCAATCTGAATTTGGTTGTATCCACTGAAGCCATCCAGGAAAGAAAAGAATTTCTTTCCTGCTAAAGTGTCCAATACTTGGTCTATGAATGGGAGAGGGAAGTGATCTTCCTGTGTGGCTTTATTTAACTCCCTGTAATCCACAAAAATCCTTCAATTTCCATTTTTCTTGGGTACCACCACCAGGGGAGAGACCCATTTACTATCGGAAATAGGATAGATAAAATTAACATCTAAAAGTTTCTGAACTTCGACTTTTACAACCTCTTTTAGATGGGGGTTGAGTCTTTTTTGCGGTTGACGAACAGGTCTTGCATATTTTTCTATATAGATGTGGTGGGTGCATAATTGAGGATCAATCCCTTTCATATCAGGGTCATCCCACGCAAATGCTTCTTGATACTTTCGTAACAGATGGACGAGCTTTGTTTCTTGGTCCGGTGTGAGGTTGGCATTGATATTTAGAGTCTTACCCGGTTCAATTTCCACTACTTTACTGTTGGAAACAACAGTCACAGGTATTGTTTGGTCATGCGCATCTTTCAAAGGATCTTCTTCTAGCTCACTATCAAACGCTGCTTCTATCATGAAACACTATGTGTGAGATCTAGATTCAGTTTGACTAATGAAATTATTGATGGCATCGTCTTCTGTTTGGTCTTTAAAATCTAGAGCCTTCTGTATAGTCAATGGGGATCTGATATTGTTAGTAAGGTATGACACAGGGTGTTGGTTAGTTTTTATCATTGTAAGACTTGGCTGTGCTGGAGGGTATAGAACTAGATTTTTAATATCTGGTCCTCTAGTTATAGTCATGTTTCCCTGACGGCAACCAATGTAAGCATCGGCAGTAGCAAGCCAAGGTCTACCTAGAATTAGCGGATGTCCATCCAGTCGGGTTTTTGGATTAATTATCAGGAAATCGGTTGGGTATTCCCAGGAATCTACAGAAACCATGATGTTGTATAGAGTACCTTCCGGACGAACTACAGATCGGTCTGCCAATTCTAACAAAGTAGAAGTAGGTTCTACCGATGTAATGCCGAGTTTTTGGCAGGTAGAGGTTGTCAAAATATTAATTGCAGCTCCTAGATCAACTAAAGCATTAGTCAGGGTCTGACCATAGATTTGAGCAGTTACGATTGGATTTCCGGGATCTTCATATTTAATGGGTGTCTCCTTTCCTGATAACAGGTCAGATAAAGTACCGACTACTTGGACTCTTGGGTTAGTGGTTGCATTCCTCCTTGATTTTTTTATGCACAATTCTTTTATAGTTTTTGCATATATAGGGATGTCTTGAATGGCTTGGAGGAATGGAATTCTTATGTACAGATTTTGTAACTCTCCCAGAATGTCAAAGTTTGGATATTGCACCGGTCGTGGTATGACTAATTGTTCCGGGAAGGGAGGAGAGGATGTACTTGCTTGATGATGGGTCTGCTCCTTATTTACACCCTCTTGTTGTAACGACTGTTCTATTGGTAACTGATCTTCAATGTGAACTGTTTTGTCTCCCTCTGTTTCTATTATACGTCCAGATCTTAACTGAAGATCATTGCACTCCCTCAAGCCAGGTCCGATTTCTGATGTTTCCATGATTTGGAGGGATTGGACCAGTCTACTATTTGGATTGGGATTGGGTTGGGCTGGTAGTTGCGGCCTCAGATTAGACTGGGGGTTTTGTTGTAAAGCTGGCAGAGTCGGTTGAGGGAGTGGAATAGTTCCTGCTGGCTGATATGTCGATTTTGGCTAGTTAGTCTGCCAGGGTGAACCTTGTGAAGTAGGGGGAATCCATTGTGGAGGATATGAGTTATTCTGCCAATATGGTGGGGCATAAGGAAAATTCGGCCAACCGAATTGTCTTGTCTGATTCATCCATGGATTTGGAGAAGGAAACGGCTGTGATGACCAATTCGGAAAGGGCGGTTGAGATTGGTTTTGCCACATACTATATTGCTGAGCATTATACTGCGGAGGCTGGAAAGAAGAAGTTGGGTCTAAAAACATACCAGATTGCCTTGGTTGCCATTGGCGACGCTGATTAATGAAGTATGTTGATTCTGGCTCTTCTTCCGCTTCCTTATATACTGCCTTCAATCCAGGAAGTGAGGGGCAGCTCTCAGTAAGGTGGTATTTTTTACAGATAGCACATGTTTGAACTGCATCCAGTGGACATTCCTTGTGGCTATGTTTTCTTCTACATCGGGGGCAGAAAATCGCCAGATTTTGTTCCACCTCCATCTTCTTCTGTTTAGCCTGTACAATATCAAGTTGTGTAGTTAATGTCCCCAGAATATCAGTTTTAAAATTTTCTAATAAATTTCCAAGTTCTACACGT
>APFE030849231.1:22018-34954 GCA_000404065.3 Pinus taeda | reverse complement strand
ATTGTTTTAATAACACTTCCCCTATCTGGAATTTCTATCTGAGGGAATGGGGTGCCTTCAATAATAATTTTTACCGCGCTCCCCTTATCTGGGCTATTTAACAGTTGGATTATCCTAGGAGGAGACCTTGGCTCTCCTATTTCCCCTGTTTCCCCTTCTCCTTCACAAAGATTGCTTAGATTCCCTTCCTGCAGTCGTTCTGGAACAAAATTTTCAATTTCTTGAAAGTCTTGTTCATCAGTCTGACTATGCACCTCAGCAAAGGCTCCAGATGGTGATGCTGTGGCCTGAAGGGAACTAGTAGGCTATTTAGAATTAATGTTTCTGGGGCCTACCGACGGTTGAGATTCAGTTTTCTTATGGATTTCGTCTATGAAGGTTGTTCGGCCAAGGGTCACTGGCCCTTTGGATTTTTCGGGTTTGGATGGAGGTTTGATATTCTTTTCTGGCTTTTTCTACTTAGTCATGCACTCTAAAAAAACTACTAAATCCTATTCAACCAGCAATTCTGCTAAGAGAGCGGACGGTGGAGCAGGTCTTTTACATGCTCCGTACGCAGGTTCTTACCTTCCGTTTTTAAAATCCAACTCTCCCCTAGCGGATTTGCGTACTACTCTGTAAAGGGAAAATGGCTATACTCTTTCCCCGGCAACGGCGCCAAAATGTAGAGCTATAAGTAGGGTCTCCCACACCTCTAATTATCCTACATTAATAAATAAATCCGGGAACGTTTTGTTATTTCAAAGAGTAACTCAATCCGAGGCTATTCGTCCGAGCAATGCTTAGTAGTATAGCGTTCAGAAATACAAAAGTAAACAGATGCTAAACTATAACTAAATTACTCCACACAAGACAGTTTATCAGTCAAGGGTACGGAAGCAATAACCCATCCCTCTAGAAACTGATGGAAAAGAAATTAGAGCATGGACCATAGATCTGGGAGCTAGGAAGCGTCTCCTGAGGCTCACTACAGCCTTAGACCTTCTCTCACACCCAAACAACAAAGGCAAGTAAATAGAACGACAGCAAGTAAAATGGAACAACAAAAAGGAAATGGAACAACAGTAAATGGAACAACAATAAATGGAACAACAGTAAATGGAATAGCAATCAAAAGAACTAAATCTCGTGAGTCAAAACCAACTTACTCACACTTTGCTATAACATTCTTCTCTCCTCAAGCAAACTGGATGGAATATACTTTATGGAACAACACTCATTGGTGAATTATGGAATGGCAATAATCAACCATATATGTACGCCTCGCATTAATATAGTAATCTGACAATGAAGGGTAATATAACTATGTTTATCAACAGAGTAACATTACTTTCAAATTCCAATAATTGGGATTTCAAATGAATCAAATGACAGTAATATTCACACAGACGCTCTGTAACAGAAATAGCTGGTTTGAGACTAAAAGCATGCGATTCAACTCTGAAGAGATCCAATTACACGGTGCAGAGTCATTACACGGATTTTCTGAGAAAAACCATTAATGTATTGATCATAACAGAGCATAGCATAGCATATGAAAGATATATCAGATTACCGAGTAATAAAGATAAGAAAACCACGCATAAATCACAGTATAATGATACAAAAGCAAGTGTCCTTCGGAGCCGGGCCCTTAGCTGCAATTGGTACACCGCCTTAGGTTACTCCAGACGCAAAGACGAAATAAACACCAAGTCTTTTATATTAACGCATCAAAAAATGAACAGTAAACCAGGTCTCAGTGAGACTCGATGATCAAGGTTTTGTCTGAAACTGAAAATTACAAAAACAGGAGTCCCCTTGCTCAACGATGTTGTTCCTTTAGATAAAAGTAACGGCGGGGATATCTAGGTAACAAAGATAAGTAAAACAGCAATCCCTCAGGATCAGAGATCCTGAGGGATTCACCAATATGTTAATCCTTTACTTTTCTTTCTCTCTTTCGCCGAATTGGTATCCCTCCTTCCTTTCCTGGGTTATTCAACTTTGATTTGCTCGATCTCGTTTGCATCCGGTTCCCTTCTAGAGGGACAACAGTTATTCCTCCTCTGTTTTTCGCTTTTGGACGACAACTCCTTGCTTCCACCTTTCCCTGTATAGAAAAACAACAATTATCAATGATTGAGCTTCCCATGTTAATTCTTACACATTTTATTAAAATTCTTTATCTCTTTGAATTCATAATGTGGAAAAGGTTACAAATATTACTGAAAAACCACTAGATTGTTTGTCAAAAGCATACCTTTCAAGTGCTCCACGGTGTTATGATCGCAATCGCAGGTTCGGGGGTGACAACTCTTTATTCATTGCGATATCTACAGATTCGCCATAACAATAGGGTGCGATATAATAGGACCGTTGGGTCCACATACATTATCGCAATCGGAGGTTTCGAGGGTGACACTTAATAGAACCCGCCAATATAATATACTGCTCTGCCTCCGATAGTGTATTTGTAATATATATGCTTTGGCCTCCGTTTGCGCCTCCGATAGTGTTAAGTGCATATATGTATGGTTTTTTCCACCATATGTATGTTTATGCCGCGGATAGTGTTAAAGCATATATACACACACACACATATATATATATATATATATATATGTGTGTGTGTGTGTGGTGGGGTTAATATATATAATTATATATATATATAATAATATATATATATATATATATATAATATCATAATATACATATACAATACAAACATATACAGTATACATAACATAACATACGACAACACAACACATATATAATAATAATATATATATATATATATTATATATATATATCATATGGGGTTTTTGGCCTCTGTTTGCGTAAAATGCATATATATATGGTTGATGCAGGAGCATCTAGCTCTGAGGAGACATAAAGGGCTGACAGTCTCATGAAAAGATCAGAACAAATAGTTGTTTATTTTAATTGGACAAGTGTTGGGCTTGTCAGTGACATGACTTTATTTTACTTATGTTATTTTATTTATCTGTCTATAGGTTGAGAGAATTAAGGTAGTTGTAGTGGAACACTGTTACAGTTTATTAGGAACTGGTAACAAGACAAAAATAATTAATTAGTTTCCTTAAAAGTTACAGTAGTTAGAAACAGTTACAGAACTGACAAAAAGGTTGCTTTCTGTTGAGACAGTTTTACAAGAACAGTTAAGTTGCATTAGATTAAAAGCAGGAAGGGAACCATTGTACGGGATTCCCCCGAAGAGCAGAGAAAAAGAAATATATACACAGTCATTCTCATTACTGTTGTTTTTCATTTATTTTCTTTTCTAATTCGAAATACAATATCACTGTGCAATCTAATTAACAGTAACATAATATGTATTATGTATAAATACTGTAAGGTGAAGTAATGGACAGAGCATCGTGTGGAAGAAAATAGCACTAGCTGTAGCAGACACTTCAAATCAAAGACAGGAATTGCGTAGGTCCTCAGCCACATATATCAGCGAAACAACGAACAGCGAAAGCCAAAAGAACAAAGTACCATTACTCAATAAAACGGGACTTCAGGCAAACGGAGACAAATCTAAGGTAATTCGAAACTTGAACAATCATCATTATATAAATTTGTTAAGTTACTAGAGGAAGTAAATCTACAACAAATCTTTTCGATAACCAAATGATCTCACGACAAATATCATGCAAGGCAATGCCATTTTATTCCATTTGAACAAAGTTTCCATTAAAAACGTCAGACTTCCAAAATAGCAAGAGTCCGACAAGTAATGTTAAAACCAGATAGCAGACGGAACGCGGCAGAGATCCCCGACTGAATGGCAGATGAGGGTTTGGGCGAACCCAGGGGTTCCACAGAACTGGACCATAAATCAACCTTACAAACAGAGGGTTTTCAAAACCCTGAGAATTCGCTTCACAGAAAAAAAAATAAACATAAAGACGTCGACACAAAAGTAGAGTGCCGTGACAGTTGAACCTCCAAGGAGGGTTTTTAACACCCGACCAGTAACAACCTACCGACACAGGGACAAAACCAGAAGACGGAGCCCACCAAGGAATATACAGAAATCAGCATTTCATACACCAGTGACAAGCTAGCCATAAATTGGAAACTTAAAGGCCTAAATTAAGTACAGTCTAAACAAAGAAAGACACTACCCGGAGAAATGTGAGCAGGGAACTCGGCCTAGTCGTGGAGCACACCAGGTCTGTAAAAACCCACGACCTTGTAACACCTGCAACCACGGTAGAAGAAAATTAGTACAACCGACAACCAAATGACAGTTGGAAAGCAAGAAGCGAGCGAAGTTTAAAGAACTCTCACCTGAATCAAGCGGGATAAGACGGAGGAGACCCTTATCACTTACAACCCTGAAAGACCAGTGCCGAACACGATTAGAGTCGTTAAAAAGAGAACAGGGATTGTTTAACAAGGAACCATAACCTTACCTGAGAAGATTGACCGAAGCGCAAGGAGTCAAGAGGGAACCTGTCAGAAAACAAAACGAATGCATTAACCTTGGAACGAAGTAACAGATAGATGGATAGAAACCAGTGATTACAAACTAATTTACAACCATTCTCGTGTTGCACAGAGAGCCGTTTACAGGCGAACGAAGCTTACCAGTATAGTGCCAAGAAACCATAGGGACTCAGACAGACAGCGCGCGGAGAACAGAACCATCAACCCAGAAAATTACACAGCCACAGAGCAGCTCGCGGACAGTGAAAAGTGCAAATGAGAAATGACTAGGGTTTGACGTTGACAGAAGTGTATCGTGAGCGAGGAGACCGGCAACTGGAGGTGGAAAACCGGAGAGGTCCGTCGAAACCCTAACTCGTTCCCAAGGGAGAGTATAGTAGCTCAGGTCAACCATAAATTCGGCCAGTACAAAGTCTTGTCAAGAGCAGGGATATTTTGATAATTGGCGGAAGGGCCACTATAAGGGTAGAGGTATTCTAACATTTGGCGGGAGGCCATCATAAGTGGTATCAGAGCTAGATTTAAGTTAGAACTAATGGAATAGGCAGAAGGTGAAGGCGAAGTAAGAGAAAGAGGAAGAGGAAGAGGCAGAGGACGAATGGTCCACAGGCCAGTAGATGATGGATTGCGAGAAGAGATAAGAGTTTTGCGTGAGAGATTGGCAGTGATAGAGGCTGGAGGAAGAAGAAACCCAGCAGATAACAGTGATGAAGAGGCAGTTGAACCAGAGCAGGATGAGTTTGAGGGAATAATACCGGAACTGTGATTATTAAAGTCAGTTTTGCTGTCCAGTCATAAGCCAAGGCATGAGTTGCCTACCTATGACGGGAGCCTATCGGCAGATGTGTTGCTAGATTGGCTAAGTGAAGTAAATAAATTCTTTGAGTTTGAGGAGACCAGCGAAGACAAACAAGTAAGGTTTGCCGCCACCAAACTGAAAGGAAATGCGTCCTTATGGTGGGACAGCGTTCAGGCAGAAAGAAGGAGATTAGGTAAGCCACCAATCAAGAAGTGGGCTAGGATGGAAGCAAAACTGAAAGAGAAGTTCTTACCGAAAGACTATCAGATTATGTTGTACAGACAGGTACAAAACCTGAAACAAAGGGGAATGACTGTTAGAGAATTTACAGAGGAATTCTATAAATTAAATCTGCGAGCAGGATATGTGGAGGATACCTCAGAGAAAACAGCCAGATTTGTAAATGGCTTGAGAGGGGAGATTTTGGACGAAATTGGTATCCTTTCACCATAGACGTTGGATGAAGCCTATCAGTTTGCGCTGAAGGCAGAAGAGAAGATAAACAGAAAACAGAACTCCAAGAGGAGAGGTGGTTCTGGTAGAGGGAAAGGAAAGGTGTATGGCAGAGGGAGAGGTACAGTCTTCAATGAGGAAGGCAACAGTTCCAAATCTGCTGGTACGACAGATAAAGACAACAGCAACAGGGAAGGACGACCAGCTCAGAGAGGACGAGGATTTGGTCGAGGTAGGGGAACTGTCCAATGTTACCGTTGTCATAAGTTGGGACATAAGTCTTATTACTGTCCTGAGGGCGAACCAGCAGGCGGGAGAGGAACCTATGTTGCCCAGCCAGAGGATGCAGAGGAGACACCTCAAGAAGCGGAGAACACACCTGAGATAGGTGAAGCCTTGGTATTGAATAAAGTGCTGTTGAAGCCAGCCAAGGAAGTTGCGGAGCCAGATCAGCGAAAGGCTTTGTTTCGCACTGTCTGCAAGTCACAAGGCAAGTGCTGTAAGGTAATTGTTGACAGCGGAAGTACCGATAACTTGGTAGCTATGGAGATGGTGGAGAAACTGGGATTAAAGAAGCTGAAACATCCCACTCCCTACAAAGTATCATGGCTGCAGAAGGGGCATCAACTGTTAGTTGATGAACAGTGTGAAGTAGAGTTTCAGATTGGAAAGTACAAGGACAAGATCCTTTGTGATGTGATGCCAATGGATGTCTGTCATTTGTTGTTGGGACGACCTTGGTAGTTTGACAGAGGTGCAGTTCACGATGGAAAAACTAACTGCTACAAATTTGTGAAAGATGGGATCAAGCATACGCTTGTACCCATCAAAGAGGAAAACACAGCAGAGGCTAGTGGAGTGAAAGCACTGCTGTTAGGAGGGAAAGAATTCATAAAACAGATTGAGGGCAGCGAGATAAATTTTGCTGTCATAAGGAGACCAAGAACAGTGGTACTCCACACACAGGTTTCAGATTTACCAGAGGAAGTTCAGAGGTTGCTACAGGATTTTGGAGACATTGTGGTGGATGATCTTAGGGATGAGTTGCCACCTAGAAGGGGTATTAGTCACTGCATTGACTTTATACCAGGAGCAAGTCTGCCAAATAAAGCAGCCTACCGCATGAGTCCCAAGGACCATGAAGAGATTAGAAAACAGGTCCAAGAGTTGTTGGACAAAGGGTTGATTCGGGAGAGCATGAGCCCATGTGCAGTACCCACTGTTTTGGCTCCCAAAAAAGGAGGAGAATGGAGGATGTGTACGGACTCCAGGGCTATTAACAAGATTAGTGTTAGGTACAGGTTTCCCTTGCCAAGGATGGACGATATGATGGATTGTCTGAGTGGAGCGACTTAATTTTCGAAGATTGATTTGAAAAGTGGGTATCACCAGATCCAGATTCGTGAGGGAGATGAGTGGAAAACTGCATTCAAGACAAACGAAGGCTTATATGAATGGCTGGTGATGCCGTTTGGTTTGAGCAACGCTCCGAGCACGTTCATGCGACTGATGAATGAAGTGCTGAAGGAATTTAACGGTAAGTTTGTTATAGTTTACTTGGACGATATTCTAATTTTTAGTAAGACTAAGGAGGAGAATTTCAGGCATTTGCAGAGCGTGTTGAGAAAATTACAGCAAAACAAGTTGTTAATTAATTTGAAGAAATGTACCTTTTTTCAGAGAAAACTGATATATCTGGGTTTTGTTATTGCGGAGAATGAATTAAAAATGGATCCAGAAAAAGTGGCAGCTATAGTTAGCTGGCCTTCTCCGAAGAGTTTGTTTGAAGTTCGAAGTTTCCATGGACTTGCCAGTTTTTACAGGAAGTTCATTAGAAATTTCAGCGAGATTTGCGCACCAATGTTAGATACAATCAAGAAAGTGAATCAGCCTTTTCACTGGACTGAAGCAACAGAAAACAGTTTTCAGATCTTGAAGAAGAAGATTACTGAAAGACCTGTGTTGAGACTGCCTGATTTCAACAAACTTTTTCAAGTTCATTGCGACGCCAGTGGTACAGTCGTTGGAGCAGTCGTAAGCCAGGAGGACAGACTAGTTGCTTATTTCAGCGAAAAACTAAATGAAAATAGACAGAAGTACTCGACCTATGACAAGGAATTTTACGCCATTGTACAGGCTTTGAAACATTGGCGACATTATCTATTGGGTAATGAATTTGTTTTATTTTCTGACAATTCTGCGTTGCAGTACATTATGCAACAGCATAAACTGAACCACAAGCATGCAACCTGGGTTGAGTACCTGCAAAGTTTCACGTTTGTACTAAAGCACATTAGTGGGCAATCGAATAAGGTAGCAGATGCACTTAGTAGGAGAACATTACTGTTACAGGAGAGCACAATGCAGATCTTAGGATTTGAACATTTGAAAGAGCTGTATCCGATTGACACCGAGTTTATGGAAGCCTATGAGGCTTGCCAGAACCCGCTGTTACGAAATGACAGCAAGTGGCTGGATTATAACTTACAGGAAGGATTGCTGTTCAAAGGGGGGCAGTTATGCATTCCCAACTGTTCTATGCGGGAAAATATCATATAGGAAAAACACAGTGGAGGCCTAGCAGGACACTTTGGAATTGATAAAACCATTGCTCAGGTACAACACTTCTATTTTTGTCCTAAGTTGCAGCGGGATGTACAGAGGTATGTGACTAGATGTAAAACTTGTCAATTGGCAAAAGGTGACAGTCAGAACACTGGACTTTATATGCCATTGCCCATTCCTAGTCGACCTTGGGATTCGGTCAGCATGGATTTTGTGCTTGGTTTACCAAAAACACAATGCGGCTTTGATTCAGTGATGGTTGTAGTCGACCGATTTTCAAAGATGGCACACTTTGTACCGTGCAGGAAAACCAGTGACGCCACTTACATCGCACATCTATTCTTTACAGAGATTGTGCGGTTACATGGACTTCCACGAACCATTATCTCTGACAGAGATGTCAAGTTTACAGGTCATTTCTGGAGAACCCTGTGGAAAAAGTTAGACACTCAGTTGCAGTTCAGCTCCGCTTATCATCCGCAGACGGACGGACAGACGGAGGTAGTGAACCGAAGTCTGGGGAATTTGCTCAGAAGTCTAACAGGTGAAAATTCCTGGACTTGGGATCGTGTATTGGCATAGGTGGAATTCGCATACAACGATTCCCCTAACCGAAGCACAGGTTACAGTCCGTTCCAAATTCCGTACGGCATGCATCCGCGAGGAGTGCACGAGTTACGAGATTTGGTCAAACTGGAGAAACGAAGTGCTGATGGAGAAGATTTCGCCCAAGCTATGAGCAAACTGCACAAACAGGTTAAGCTGAAACTACAGGACAGCAGTCAGAGGTACAAGCAGCGAGCTGATACAAAATGCCGGGAAGTTCAGTTTAATGTCGGGGATGAAGTTCTTGCATACTTACGCAAGGAACGATTTCCAAAGCGAGAGTACAGCAAGCTCAAGTTTAAGAAAATCGGGCCCTGCAAAATCATTCGCAAATTTTCTGTGAACGCTTACGAGATACAGTTGCCACCAGGGATTGGTATTTCCCCTATTTTTAACGTGGCAGATCTGTTCCCTTATGTTGCAGGTTCGGCAGATGATGCAGCAGCAGAGCCACCGCGGGACACCAAATTGGAAGGAGATTCATGGACGAGACAGATGCCGATGGCACCACCCGTCGAAATTGAGGAAATTCTGGACACACAGGTAGCTAAGCGCACGCGCAGGAAAGAGTATTTACGGTATTTGGTAAAGTGGAAGAACCGTCCAATAGAGGACAGTTCGTGGCTTAATGAGACTCAAATACAAAAGGCGGGCTATTCTATTGACGACCTCATGGAACGGAGCCATGACTTTTTGTCACCCCGGGAGCTTGATGCAGGAGCATCCAGCTCTGAGGAGACGTAAAGTGGCTGACAGTCTCTTGAAGAAACCAGAACACACAGTTGGTTATTTTTAATTGGACAAGTGTTGGGCTTGTCAGCTAGGTGACTTATTTTATTTGTTTTATTTATTTTTATTTTTTCTGTCTGAGAATTGATAGGATTAGGATAACTCTATTGGAGCACTGTTACTGTTTAATAGAAACTAGTAGCAGAAAAAATAATTGATTAGTTTCTGTTAGGAAGTTAAATTAGTTAGGAACAGTTAAAGAAAACTGGTAAACAGTTACTTTCTGTTGGGGTAGTTCCTAAAAGAACAGTTGTGTTTCCTACAGATAAAAACAGGGAGATAATAATTGTACGGGATTCCTCCGTAAGACAAAAGAAAGAGAAAAATACAGTCATTACAAGATTACCTCTTTTCAAATAGTTAATGTGAAGTTATTTTCATCACTGTAAAGATTCATGTCAAGTTATTTTCCATCACTGTAACGACTAATGTCAAGTTATTTTGCATCACTGTAAAGGTTGTCCATGTCATATAATATGTTTTAACAGAATAGAATAGCGTTGAAATAAATAGACAGGAAGCCAACAAATACAGTTGGACGACATAAGCATCGAATTCAAGTTACGGACTAGGGAGCAAGAAAGCTGTGAAAGCAGAAAGAACCTCAGGTGGAGCAAACAAGTGGAGATACAGAGAACGGTTCCACAAGTGTCATCTCAGACGGAAACGAATTTGATATAGAAGTATATACAGGTAACTCGAAAAACGCAAAACCCTCATAGCAAACTTCACGGCTAAGCAAGTACAAAATGAAAGGAACATATATTGTAAATCATTTCATGCATCTATTGTAACCTATCACGCATAGTAGAAGATATACATTTTCTGTTAAAACAAATCATTTATTAAAAAAAGAGCAGAGGTACAGACTAGTCCGGCAGAGTTTTGCCGCCACCAAAAAACCAAGGAATAATATACAGTTCCAAATCATTAACATAATAACAGATAGGTTCCAAGAAGACTGAGGGTTTATAGCGCCTGAGCGCGAACCTACAGTAGGAGGGCTCAACTTATCGAGTGACCCTCTCAGCAATAAAAACAAAAAGTCCAGCATCGTATGTCCACCTTCCTAAAATGACAACAGAGTAGCGAAGCTACCAGAACCAAGAGTCGAAAAGACCAACGCCCAATAAGGGTTTTTACCAATAGACCGCCACATTGCCGAAAGCAAGAACCGAGAACAAAGAGGGTCATACCCCTCGACAGAACCAGGTTTTCCTACCTACAGAGCCTACAAAATCCACAGAACTGACAACCATATACAGTTTAATAAATGGAGAAATGCTACCCGTGACATGAAGAATCTGAGCGTTCGATAAGGGTTGCAGAGTATAGCGAGCCACGGAGCAGCCACAGGTGGATACCTGCCACAAAAACAGAACAGTATTAAACCCAAATGAGCGCAAATAAACAGTGAGACAAAAACAAGAATCGAACAAGGGTCTGTGAAGAAATTTACCTGTAAGCCGAGAGCTGGGTTCGAAAAACCAGAGGACCACCATACCCTATTGACAGTAGCAGAAGGATGTCAGAAGTGGAACGATAAAAACACAAGGTCGTTTATCAGGGAGGAGAAGTCTTACCTTGCAGCTGGGTGAAGCATTGAAGCGTGGAGTGAAACCTGTCATCAGAGAAAACCAGTCAATCATCCAACTACAGACAGCGTGAGCGCAACATCAAAATAAAACAATCTATGCCCAGAGAATAACACTAACGTCGTGCAGAGGAAGGAGTGTTGTTACAGGCCTCGAAGGCCCGCACCCATAACCTTAAAGGACCAGCAAGGTTCCGGTAAACCACCATTGAAAACCAGGTGAAGAAACTCGAGGGTTTCACATTAGTTGCAGACGGAGTCGCTCAGAACAGCAGCGGAGTGAGAATGACGGAGTGAGCGCGGGGATCATTGACAAAAGGCAGTATAACCGGCAGGTGTGGGGCTGTAACCGATAGTCCCGGGACAAACCCTAAAACGAACCTCGAGGCAACGTACCGTGGAGTAAAGTCAACATTAAACTCGCTTCCGGACGAGGGTCATATCAGGGACAGGTGTGAGAATCGGCGGGAGCCATCAATGGTGTTTAATATTTGCCATTTATAACTCCCTTTATTAAAAGCTATATATATTTGAATATATCTTTCCAATACAATAAATGTTTATATAAATACCTTATAATGCATTTAGTACTTATCCCTAATATATGAAGCAACACTTGGTCCAAAAATGTTTCTAGAAAATCAATACCATTTCAACCAACCTTCGTCCTGACCAGGGTCTTGGTTTAAATTTGAAATATCAACCATTAAAAATGTCTAGTGTGAAATAATTTCGGACATCATAAATTCAACATCACTATAAATAATATTAAAAAAAAAAATCATATACTAAATAAACACAGTTTGTCATATAAATTGTACAACTTCATAAAAAATAATATAATGATTTCCTTGGGTAAACTAACCCACTCAACTTAGCATCCATGACAGAATTGAAGCTCAATCCATCAACCATAGTAACTTAGCATCCAAAAATAAATTGAAGCTCAATCCTTTAACCAATCCAACTTAGCTCCAAAACAAAATTAAAGTTCATTCGTTTATCGATGTTTCCATTTTTTATATTATTTGACGTGATCTTCGTTATAAGGTATGCTGTTAATAAAACAAAATAACACTACACTGACTAACACTATATCCGTTGACAACGTACATGAACTGTCACCCATGCGGCCATACCCATGCCTTTGTACATAATAATAATATTTAAACTAAAAATTAATCGAAAATGTGCGTTAGTCTATTAATTGAAAAATTAATCGAAAATGTGCGTTAGTCTATTAATTGAATTTTGAGGTTTTTTTGGGTTAAAAGTTGGAATTACAAATTTGAATCGTGAATTTTCACAATCTAAATACTCCGTATGTTTTTAGGGTGTCAAATTTTTTCAAGGAAGAAAAAGTATTAGTTCTATATTAAAAAACCAGTTATATGGATCATAATATTTCAGACAAAGAAAGTATTCAACATCATTAACAAAAAGTGTGTAATGAAAGCTATTACATTGTCATCATAGGCATGTTCTCTACCAATACACTGTCTCTAAAAACAATATCTACATAGTATCTGAATATTCATAGTATATATATACTTTTTATTTTACATGATTTATAGTTTCTTCAATTTAATTTTTAATGTGATACACATAAAATTAATGAGATATATGCATAGTCAAACAAATATATTACTAAAAGAAATTACTGTAAATATTA
>APFE030849231.1:0-11552 GCA_000404065.3 Pinus taeda | reverse complement strand
ATCAATGGTGCTGAACGAGACGCTGTTGTTGGTTTTAACCTTCATGGAATAGGTTGATTAACCTCTGAAGAGTTACATCTAAGGGTGCCAACTTGCATTCCGCATGCTTTGTTGGCTCTTTCATCCGCCTCCTTATTTAGATTGTGAAGGACATGGAAAAATTGAATCTCTTCAAAGTTCTGGAGTAGGAGCCAATTGCGTAAAATGACTTGCTGCAGCATGGTGTTGGGCGAGTTCTGATGATGGATCATTAATCGTATGATGATTGAGGAGTCCCCAAATACCTTAGCTCTTTTAATTCCCAGACTGCACAATTGAATGAGGCCTTGGTACAAAGCCAAGGCTTCAGCACTGTTATTTGTAACCTTGCCTAAGCTCCACTCATAGCTGAGAATATGTTCCCCATTTTCATTAAGTATTAGACCCCCTGCTCCAGCTATGCCTGGGTTTGATTTGGAGGCCCCATCGAAGAAAAGAGAATTGCAGTTTTTCCTTTGTATCCAACTTTTATAATCTTGCTCTTGTAGTCTAATTTCCCATGGTCTGCCCTACTTTTTGTTCGGGGTGTCCTTCTTGAAGCTGCCTTGGATATGATGTTGCCTTTCCAAGATATAGCTGATAAAGGTTCGTTCCTCCACTGTGAAGTCTATTGCTTTGATTTTCCCTATGGTATTAATTGCAATTGCTTCCTGGGCCAGGCTTTTGGCTTTGATGCAAGTTATTCGAACATTGGGAATTTTATCTTGAAATATTTTTTTGTTTCTTGCTAGCTAGATTCGCCACAACAGAGTATGAGGGAGAGTGTCCCAAACTCTTTTCGCCAGACTGCTCCTTTTTTCTCTCCAAGGGCAGCTTTTTTTCCAGATGTAAATTGTCTCAGCTATGCTATGCTGAGGATTCCAAGTTAGGTTGCCAAGAGGGGATAACTTTCTCCAACATTCACTGGCAAAGGGACACTCTACAAATAAATGATGCATTGTTTCTTCAGCGTTGCAGCAATTGGGGCATCTTGAAGGGCCGTTGATTCCTCTTTTAATTAAGTTCTCTGCTGTAAGAATTTTGCCCTTTAGGAGAAGCCATATAAAAAATTTGATCTTTGGAAGGGCTTCTGTTCGCCAAACAATTTTCCAATGATTCCACAGGGGCATCTGGAAGGTGTTGTTGCAGATGTATTGATGACCTGATTTTATAGTATAGATAGATCCTGAGGGGTCCCAACGGAAGTTGTCCACTCCATCTTTCTTAATTGGGGCCTTGTTATGAAGATGCTTCTTAAGGGAGTTGAGGTTGGCTTCTAGAGTTACAGATTTTTATCCAGGGCAGGCAGGTTGGTTCTTATCAAATCAATGCTGGAAGCAACCCCGGTTTTTTGGATGGCTCTGGCGTGGATTCCCCGAAATATCCTTTCTCGCCTTAAACAAATTTGCAACAAATATCTCTGGAGTGGTAATGAAGATAAGAAATTATTTGCCTAGATCAGCGGGCAAAAGATGTCTTTGCCAAAGAAATGGGGTGGTTGGGGAGTGAAAGACCTTCCACTTTTTGCCCAGGCCCTCGCTGCTAAAATGGGTTGGACTTTGCTGATTGGACAGAAACTTTGGACCCATGTCACATATCATAAATATATCTGGCTACAAAACATGTTGGATTGGGTTCGCCTACCTTCTTAGTCGACGACTGGAAGCTCATCTATAAGGAAGGCATTGATACACTCTCTCCCCCTCATAAGAGACAATCTGGTGTGGCGAATCAATGATGGTTCCCTGGGTAGGATCGGGTTAGATCTGTGGATTGGCAGTGGAGGCAGGCACTCTCTATCTAGAGACCTTATCTTGCATCTTCATGCACAAGGAATCAAGGTCCTCTCACACATTGCAGACCAGCAAAATTCGGATATCTTTTCACAAGCATGGAAATCAGCGCGACAACTCGACCTTCCCCTTCACTGGCATCCGGAGTGGCATGAATAGATAACAGCATTATCTGAATCCCATATAAGGATAAAAGAGGGACCTAACGAATTAGTTTGGTGTCTGGCAGAAAATGGTACATACACCCCAAAGTTAGGTTATAGCGCCCTAATTCTGCACAAGCGACCAGAACAGACAATGAAAATTCGTGGAGTCACATTTGGAAGCTCACAACATCTCCGCACTAGATTATTCTTCTGGTGCGTTCTCAGAGATATTGTACCTACGGGGGAGCATCTTACCCACAGAGCTTTTTATGGGCCAACCTGGTGTATACTATGCACATGTGAATCGGAATCCACGAAACATCTTTTCCTACTTTGCACCGCTTTACAATCCCTTTGGCGGAGTTTATCCACAGCCATACGCTTTGCTGGGAGTTGGGTTGGCAATGATCTTTACAGCGCATGGGCTAATTGGCCTGGCAAACACAAGGGATCTAAATTACAGAGTCTCCCCTTGCTTGTCTGTTGGCACATTTGGCAAGCTCGAAACCGTTTCATATTTGACAACAACATTGTATGTTGGCCGCGCATAGAAGCAGGGATTATCTCTGCATATAATGAACTGCCAGAACCTAATCCACATAGAGAGCAATGCACTCATCCACCTCCCTGTATTGACAAAACTACACCATGGGCGTTTTTTGATGGGGCTGCAAATCAACAGGGCTGCGGAGGGGGCTTCATTCTTTATATAAATGAACATCATTTCTACAAAGTTAAGATGGGATTAGTAGCTGACACCAATAATTTCGCGGAACTCATTACCCTTCGCCATTTATTACATTTCTCCTTGGGTCATCAGTGCCATAATCTTAATATTTTTGGAGATTCTAAGATTATTATTAACTGGTTTTAATAGCATATCTACTTGTCACATTCACACTCAGCAATATTATCAACGAAGTGAACCTCTTCAAGGCATAATTTAATAGTATCTCTTGCTCTCATATTTACAGGGAATATAACTACAGTGCTGACCAATTATCCAAGGAGGCCGCGATATTACCCAGAGGAGAATGGGTGATTCAAGAGCAGAGGGGGGCTGATGAATTCCGATATTATCATCAGCCATATATAGATCAGCATTATCAGGGGGATCTGGGTCCTTGAATCACTAGTTTTTTTGTAAAGTTCTGAAACACAATGTTTTGCAATCTTTTTGATGTTGAATCTGACATATATTGTCGAGATATTATACTGAAAGGGGCCCTGCGTGGCCTATGTACAGGCTATTACAGATATAAAATAGTTTTTACAGTTATTTTTTGGGCAAATCACCCTGTGTGGTGTATCTGGACGGCTGAGAGCCACTCATGTAATACCCGAGTGACTCTGATCATAGCATATGCGTAAAACATCTACAATATGTAATTTTCTCTATATTAATGAAAATTACGGATTTTTCCAGTGGAAAAAAGATCAATGAAATGGCGCTGATTACACCATTATGAACAAGGCAAGCTTTAAGGCTCTTCAATTATCAACCATAACAATGCACTAATCTAAAAAACTATTTCAGCTGAAGAATCATGAGCTGGCTTGAGAAATGCCTGCCCAGGACGTCGGTTGGACAATCGACCACAGCAACCAAGCACCTGTAGCGAAGGAGGAAAATAATTAAAATAATACAAAATAATCAACTAAATATTCAAAATATAAATATATAATTAAAAGAATACAAAATAATCAGCTAAACATTCAAAATATAAATATATACAAAGTGATGTATATTCACTTATACTCACCTTGGCAACCATCGGGAACAACTCTGTTTTCTGACTTCCACTTCAAGTAGTCAGCTCTAGTATACTTCGTGAACCCCCTAAAAGATGCATATAACAATGAATTATTTTGTCTGGTAATTAGGTGTAAAAAGTTTACAAGTAATTGGTGACTTAGCATACCATTTTCTGCTGACAATAATTTTCTGCCTGCCAGGGAATTTGAACTTGGCACGACGCAGAGCTTCTTGGGCATGATTTGAGTGGTTGTCCCTGCATCACACTGAAAGGAGCACTTGGCCTATAGCCACGTGGGCACAAGTTCCCTGTGGTTTTCCAAACGCTCCTCTCATACCAGTTTGAAGCCTGTCTCCCAATGAAGGATCATCATTATTGTTCAACACCGTAAAAAAAATATCAATACTTTTTCTACAGTAGTGCTCAAAGATAATTCACCTATTTTGATAAAGATAATTCACCTATTTTGATAAATTAACAAGTCTAGGATTTCACAAGTACTTTTTGATGTAATAATTTTCAAATTTTATCTTCAGTATAATTTTTTATGCTGCCACTTTTGCTTATCACACAGTACTTATCTTCCCAAAAGATTAAGAGAAAAATCTCTTTACAGGAATTTCAATTTTGTTGAGATGAAATTCATCATCTCATGGAGCGGTAGAATTACATTAGTAAACCTCATATATATAATATCGTGCATGAGTACACAGGCATGGAGATGTTGTCCATGCATGAAATTAAATAACGAAGTTACATATTCAGTGAATTATGCAACTTTAAAAGTTTGAAGTGAAAACTGTTCAAGAGGAATAACATATGAATCAAAAAATATTGTCAGTTTAGAGAGTACAACTTTGGTGAGCTCAGAAACTTATTACAAATGGCCTTCTATTAAGAGGAATATAGAAATATTTTGCCTGACAACAAAGAACTACAGAGAGTGCCCATGTTTAAAGTTAACAAATAACCAGGATATATACTGAGTGTAGTCTGCAGAGAAGCCCCATGGAAAATATTTTTGTTGGTATCAATCTCAAAGATTCGAGTTATACAGAGGTAATACATTAATAAATATTCAGGATATATATTTTAGTGTAGCCTGCAGAGGCGCCCAATGTGTCTAAGTTATATCAGTCAAAGCAAAAAAAATGTTGATATGGACTGCAAAAATTCAAATTCTACAGAGGTACTACAGTAATTCAAAGCAAAAAAATTGCTGATATGGACTTCAAAAATTCAAATTCTACAGAGGTACTACAGTAATACGAACACAAGAAGCAATAAAAGACCATCGAAATATGATGCAAAAACTTAATTGCAAATCGAGCACCCTTGACATTTCCTTAACAGAGAGATTCAAGCAATTCAAGCTAAAGATTACAAAGAATTTGATAAATCTGTCGTGAATGCAGCAGCAAGGCATGGAGGTAATATATGCTACACACAGATCTTACATCGAGGTACTGCATAGGGAGGCTTCGTAAGAATGGCACTTGGCTGTTGTGGTACTTTGTGCTGCTCAGCTTTCTTTGAGTTCTCCTTTGATTGGAACTGCTGGCTGCTTGAAATCAGCAGCTTTAGGCACTGCTTATCTTCTAGGAACTTTAGAAGAGCTTTGGTTACCTCTTTTCTTGTATTATCATATGATCTACCCAGCCATATAATAAAATGAGAAATGGGTGTGCAAAAATACCTGAATGATACTTTTTAAAGCTTCCCCGCATGTGAATTATGAAATTTCAAAGCAAAGCTATATATTATAATCGATGGATTTTTTCAGATGGCAGTTGATCTAATAACAAGCTATCCAGTACAAAAAATTCTCTACATTAATTGATAAAAAAACAATCACGAGGAAAACTGATGTGAACTCCCAAAGAAGTACTAAATCAGAAAATTAACTGTTATAGTTGGAGGTATGAGCGAAAGCCTTCACAGTAGGGCTTTCTTGAGATAATTAACATCCAACAAATGATCACAAAAGTGCAAAAGTAACTCCTAGGTGATGGTGAAAGCAAAATGAAGAAAGATAAAGAAAAAGGAAAGTATAGATAAGCATCTAACTAAGCTAATCACTAGGTCTAACCAACTCCAAAAGATACATAACAATATCATATGGGTCATTCATAGAAAGCAGTTGTCCAAGCCTCGAAAACTGATGCTGAGAGGGAGAGACAGAGCATAAAAATTTGCACAAGGTTAGACGCATCTACTGAAAACTGCAGATTTTTTATTTGAGGATGTATATGTCTTATTGACATTATCGAAATTGGGGTAAATGAGAATTGTAATACAGAAATTACAAGTGTACAATTGCTTGTTGACAATAAATATGTCAACGATTTCTTCATATCACAATGGTCTTTAGTCAACCAAAAGATATTTACCATTATCTGAAAGGTTTGTTCGCACAAAGCAACAAAATCAGAAGTTTAAAAATTCAATGTTGGATATTAACTAATGTTACAACACGTGACTAGAGCTCCATCTCAAGACTACAAGGGTACTACAAATAAGACTTTTCAAACATGTTTAAAAAATAGCAATTTATTTTTCTTTGTTAAACAGTACCTAACTTGAAACTAGGCAAACACTTTTTGACATTGCTTCACGACAATAATTACATAGGCTTGACAATCCGCGTTAAAATGGGCATGTCATGATGGCATGTAGTTGGTGTTCAGAGCCTCCTATAAACCAAAACATGTTTACCATTATCCGTTGCCAAGAAAAGGTTTGTTAGCACAAAGCAACCAAATCAAAAGTTTGAAACTTCAATGTTGGATACTAACTAATGTTGCATCACATGACTAGATCTCCGTCTCAAGAATACAGGGGTACTACAAATAAGCTTTTTCAGCACGTTTAAAAATAAGCAATTTATTTTCCTTTGTTAAACATTACCTCACTTTAAACTAGGGAAACAACTTACATCGTTGTAATAATGTGCTCTTCTATGAATGTGATACAAGAGAAAGTTTTGGAAAAGTTTATGATAAGTAAATGAAGGTTGATATAAAAGAAATGTTGCATGTCTGAATTGCTAAGAAATTAAAAGAGAAAAGCACTCTCTCTGAAACACTAGCTGTGTTCTGATCTCAGCCCGGCTGCTCCCCTGCAGCTTCCAGCAATGGCTCCCAAGCGCTAATCTCTTCCCTGAAGCCAGAAGAAGGCTGGATTCAATTCCCTTGGTGACAATGCCTCTGGTTTTCTGCAGATCTTCCCTCGCATATTCAGATCTGGCCCTTGTTGGGTAGTTCACAAGAAAGTGACCTTCCCCGAAGTTGATGGAATACTGGACAGAGAAAAATTGGAAAGGTGAGCTGAAAGGTAATTTGGGAATTTTTGTGGTTGGAAATGGTTTTTTACCTTCCTGTTTGAATGGCCCATATTTCTTTGGAGGCAGAGGAATATATTTGAATTGATGGACCTTGGATTTCAATCCTGCCGAGGACATTCCCACTGTGATCCCCGTTTGAGTGAAGCACCCTAGGCTCCCCCTGTCCTGCTGGAGAATTGCCTTAGGGCAATCGGAAATGGAGTTGGCAAATACATAGACTTGGCAGAGCCCGGGGCTGGGCCGTTTGGCTGTACCAAGATCTGTGTTGAAATGGATCTAGAGAAGGGTCTCCCAACCGAAATATTTTTAACAATGGGGGATTGGAAGCATTTGGATTATCAACAAATCCCATTTAAGTGCAGGATCTGCCATGAGTAGGGTCATTTTGCCAGCGATCTGCCATGAGTACGGTCATTTCACCAGTGATTGTAAGAAAGCACAGAGGAAAGTTCCAGAAAATCCCCAGTCGAGACAAGGAGATTAATCGAGTCAATGGAAGTCCCAGAAAAAGGGAGGGAACAAGACAGGCCAAGACAACAACAGGAAACCCCAGAACAATGAGGACCATCTACTTCATCGAACCCATTTGGGGTCCTTCAATCTTCTGAAGCCACCCAACTGGACTCTAAGGAGCATCAAACTGGAGAAAATGAAGGAATACTTGAGAAGGAAACTATAAAAGAAGGAAAAATACAAGAGCAAGCAGTAGAAGTAAATGAGAATTTTGCCCTGGATCTGCCATGAGTACGGTCATTTTTCCAGCGATCTGCCATGAGTACGGTCCTTCTTCCAGCGATCTGCCATGAGTACGGTCATTTCGACAGGGATTGTAAGAAAGCACAGGCAAAAGTTCCAGAAAACCCCCAGTCAAGACAAGGAGATCAATCGAATCAATCACAGACCCAGAAAAAGGGAGCGAACAAGAGAGGCCAAGACAACAATAGGAAACCCCAGAACAATGAGGGGCCATCTACTTCATCAAACCCATTTGGGGTCCTTCAATCTTCTGAAGCTACCCAACTCGACTCTAACGAGAATCAAACTGGAGAAGATGAAGGAATACCTGAGAAGGGACCTATAGAAGAAGGAATAAAATACAAGAGCTAGCAGTAGAAGTAAATGAGAATGAGAAGCAGGTGACTCAAATGCCTGACCAAGAAGGGGGTTTGATATTATTTCAACTGGCTCAGCTAGCACCTCAAGGGGGCAGAAAGAGACTCAATAGGTACCTCGGAAAATCGTCACCAGGAATATGACACGGGCACAGTAAGGCAATGAGGAGAATAGCAATCAGGATGTAGGGAGTCATGTCAAAAAGAAAGGTCAGCACCCTAAGAAGGATCTTAGAGAAGCAAAAGCAGAGCAAAATAAGAAGATAGGGTGTCCGACCTCAGATCTCGGACATTCTTAAAGCAATGGGATCAAAAGGAGCAGAAGGAACAACAAAGGGAGGACCCTCAAAAGCCCTCTCAGTCAAGGATTTGGTCAAAAAATAACAGGCAGCAATTCTTCTGCTGCAGGAAACAATATGGGAAGAAGACGAGTTAACAAAATTGTCAAAAACTTTCTGGAATTGCATTTGAAGGAATAGGACAAAATTCAAGGGGCGCCCTCAGGGGGGATTGGGGACCTTTTGGAGGAAAGATCAATTCACCCTAAACGACAGCATCAAATTCCACAACTGGTTGGGAGTGGAACCAGGGGAAAATGATACAAAAGAACAAATCAAGGTAATCAATGTATATGCACCCTCAATATATGCTGAGAAACAAGAATTCTGGGATAAATTGCTTGCACTTTGAGGCAGCAATTGGAATCAGATGGGAATCGTTGGGGGAGATTTCAACACGAGAATGTACTCATTTAAACACGGGAGGAAATATAATCAGAGACACTTTTTCGAGAAAGATGTCAAACCACACAATGGGAAGTATACATGGTCCAAACGAAAGGTCGGAGGCGATTTCATAGCAGCTACATTAGATCGCTTTCTTATTCATAGCCCGTGGCTGATTCGAGGTATCGATCCTCAATCATCAATTGCAGCCTCCGGAGAATCCGATCACAGGCCAATATTGTTGTTTCTGGATAAGGAGGATCTCGGCCCAATCCCATTCCGTTTCAACCCAGGTTGGGTGTCAGAGGAGAGGGTCAGTGATTTAATATCCTTGACATGGAGACAAGAATATATCGGACCCCCAGCCTTTGACTGGGAAACGAAAATAAAAGCAGTCAAACAAGCATTGCATTCATGTTAGAGAAGTGTATGTTCCACCCAGAAGGAAAAAGGAAAGTTTGATTAAAGAACTGGAACAACATTATGAAATTATAGAGGAGCAATAGGTGGAGGACTGGCATCTGGAGAAGGAGAAGAGCCTCAGTAAGCAGATATATAAATAAAGCAGAAAGGAGGAGTTAAATCAAGAAGCATATGGCTGAAAACGGGGGACCAAAACACCTCCTTTTTTCACAAGCAAACTAAAGCCTGGGAATTGAAGAACAGAGCCAACGAAATAATTCCAGAAGACAATCAATATCAAAATTTTCAGAGATCCCATTTTCCAAATCTGTATTCGGAGGACAAGGAAATAGATGAAAGAGCGAAGGAGGCCTTCTTGCACCATTTAACACAAATCACAGCCAAGGAAAATGCTCTACTTATGCAAGAGATCAAGGAAGATGAAGTGATGGATGCAATTTGGGCCCTTGATCGAAATAAGGTGCCCAGAACGGATGGTTTCCCCATCAGCTTTTATTGTTCCTACTGTCTTTAATTAAGAAAGATCTAATTCGAATGCTCAACTGGGCTAGAATAAAAGGGAAGTTAGAAGGGGGAACAAACTCAGCCTTTCTAGCTCTAATACCTAAGGTAACGAATGCTTCAATTTTTAGCAGGTTTAGACCCATTTCCTTGTGCAATGCATTGTATAAATTTTTGACGGAAATAATCGCTGCTCACCTTAAAAAGATCCTTCCAAGACTTATCTCAGAGAATCAGGGTGGGTTCCTTCAAAACAGATATATTTTGGATAATGTCAATTTGGTACAGGAGGCAATTCATTCCAGTCTGGAAAGCGGAGTCGGGTACCATCATCAATTTGGACATGTCAAACGCCTTTGATCGAGTAAGACACTCATTTTTTATATAGCATCTTGACTAAACTTAGCTTTAGCAAAGAATTTGTAAATTGGATAAATGCATGTATTGGAACTTGGAAGGCCATGGATTGCTCCGTTGATAAACGGAAAACCAGCTTTCTTTTTTAAAGCATCTCTTGGGCTTCGTCAAGGATGCCCACTCTCTCCACTTCTATACATTCTGGTGGCAGAAAGCTTAAGCAGAAATCTAGAAGAAGCTCGTAAGGTTGGGTCTCTCCCCGGCCTCACCATATCTCAGCAGGTCATAGCTATCATTCATTCTCAATTTGTTGATGATACCATTCTTTTGAGAGGAGAATCCAAAATCATAGCCCTCATATTCAAAAAATTATGGGTGCTTATCTTGAGCTCTCGGGAGGTCAAGTGAATAAAAAGAAAAGTTGTATCTATGGATGGAACAGTCTGATTGTTGTGCTTCAAGAGATTGCATCAATTCTAGAATTCTCAGTTCAAGCAAAATGGAGATCCTTTAAATAACTTGCAGTCCCAATTTCGTTGGTTAATTCTCACGAGGAAGACTCGGAGGAAGTTCAAAATTACAAAAGAAAATCATAGGATGGGAAGTTTATTGGTTTAATGTGGCTGGGAAAACAACTCTAATCAAGGTTGTGCTCTCTTATCTTCCAATATATCTTTGCTCAGGATTGTAAGCTCCAAAAGGTATACTCAAAATTAGATGAGCATTATGATTTGAAACTTTCTGTGGAAAGGCAGAAAGAATAATGACAAAGCTTCCGCTAATCAATTGGAATGCAGTAAGATTACCAAAGGAAAAAGGAGGATTAGGAATTTGGAACCCGATAATGGTTTGTTTTGCATCTCTTCCGACATCTGAATTCGACTTCTACTCCTTGCTGCCCGGTCTTCTCCCTCCAATGCTGCAAGTTGTCCCTTCCTACTAAGGGCATCCGCTAGCACATTGTGTCTACCCGGTCTATACTTAATAGACATGTCGAACTCTGCCAAGAAGTCCTGCCAACGAGCTTGCTTCGCAGAAATCTTCGGTTGTGATGCAAAATAACTCACTGCAACATTGTTAGCCTTGACAACAAACGGCTTCCCAATCAGGTAATGCCTCCATACATGAAGACAATGGATGATCGCAGTCATCTCCTTCCCATGAACTGGATACCTCCGCTCTCTATCCTGCAATTTCCGACTCTCATAGGCCACCGGATGCCCATCCTGCATAAGAACCCCTCCTATGGCAAAATCTGAAGCATCGGTGTGTACCTCAAACGGTCTCCTGAAGTGAGGCAACTTTAGTATCGGTGTTGTAACCATCCTTCTCTTCAAGTCATCAAATGCCTTTTGACATTTCTCCGTCCAACACCAC
>APFE030849207.1:0-10731 GCA_000404065.3 Pinus taeda | reverse complement strand
ACCGATGCATTAGTCAGTGAAAGGAAAAGTGCAATATACAGTTGGAATATCGATCAACACGCTATAGACAGAATTGCCAGTGTTCTGGGGTTCAAAGGATATGCTCTGTGGGAAAAAATCAAATATCTAGGCTTACCATTGACGAGGGGCTCCAATCGAAATCAACTGTGGGAAGAAGTGATATCTAAATTCAAAAATAAGATAACAGCATGGGGCGGAGTTTGGCTCACCACCGGAGGAAAACTCACCCTCATCCGATCCGTGCTCTCTGCCCTGCCCACATATCAAGCCTCGTTGCTGCTGGCTCCAAAACAAATCACTGACCAAATATCCAGCATCATTCGAAACTTTCTCTGGAGTGGAGGGAAAGGTAACAAAGATCGCTTCCATCTCATCAAATGGGAGACAGTGAAACGCCCAATAGCTGAAGGCGGACTCCAAATCCGCGATCCCCAACATGCAAATCTGGCATTGGGAGGCAAACTCCTGTGGCAATTAATCACAGAACCTTCGCACCCAATCAGTCAGTTGTTGAACCTCAAATATTTACAAAAGCAACCAATCTCATCTTTCAATCCAGCGCATTCTCCAAGAGGAACGCAGGCCTGGAGGCTGTGTTGCAGAGGGATCGAATTCTTCTGAAACCATTTATACAAAATCCCTGGGAATGGCAAAAATTCGCTACTATGGAAAGAACGAATCATGAATCACTCCCCTCTCTCAACCATCAACGAAATAGCAGAGTTGAGAGTCTGGTTAATCTCTAAAGGAGTAAGGAAAATTGAGGATATAGCAGAGTGGGACATCAATGGCAACTGGCAGCGCTGGACGTTGCCAATCATCCCAACCCACTTAAAAGAACAGTCAAAAATTCTGTTAGAGGCAATAACATATTTTATTCCTGTGCATAAGGAAGAGGAAGATCAATGGGGATGGGGAAAAACAGGAGAGTATACGGTCAAACAAGGGTACTTTCAAATGCAAGGAAAACAGGAGTCACAGTACCCTGAATCAGTTTGGAAACAGATATGGGAAAACTTCAGCATCCCCAAGATTAACTTCTTCAGTTGGACCTTATTCCACAATAAAATCTTGACCGGAGACAATTTGTGCAAAAGAAACTTTGCAGGCCTGCATCGTTGTCCCCTCTACAAGAACGCTTCAGAAACTGCAGTCCATTTGTTTATTGACTGTGAGTATGCACAGAAAGTGTGGTACAACTTCTTAATAGGGCTGAATGTGAGTCCCCCAACACGCTGTCAGATCACAGAATTGTTTTTGACATGGAAAACTTGGTATCCCCACAGCATCAACGAAAAATCTCTTTGGCACAAGTTATGGACTGCTACACCGAAATATGTTTGTTGGAAGTTATGGCTCTCCAGGAACGAAGCTATCTTCAATCAAAAAGACATAAATGTAGAAGCAGTAGCAAGGCAGGCCAAGGATCTCCTCTTAGAAACTCTGAGACAAACTAGTGTCAAAGACAACAACCTCAGAAATGAAGAAAAGACGTGGCTGGAAGGTTATACACCCATGCCAACTACACATGCCATCATCCGCCCAAACCACAAGGAAAACTGGCAGTACAGAGACAACTCGGACAATTTTCAGAATTGGTGGAAGTCACAAGGTAAATGTACAATCTTCTTCGATGGGGCTTCGAAAGGAAATCGAGGTAGGTCAGAAGCAGGAGGTGTCATTTACTTTCAGAATGGCAGAAAAGAGGAATTCAGTTGGGGACTTGGGCTAAAAACCAACAATCAAGCGGAAGCACTCAGTCTATTAAAAGCTTGTCAATTGACCAGAAAAGGAAACGCAAATGAAATTATAGTTTTTGGAGATTTAGAACTACTGATAAGGTCTCTAATACACAAGAAAAGCCTCAAAGATCCAGTTCTAAACAAGTAGCTAGCAAGAGTAAACAAATTAATGAAGGAATTCTCATCAGCACAACTCTTCCATATCCTCAGAGATTTAAACACTGAAGCAGACAGGTTAGCAAATGCAAGATGCAATATTGAAAAAAGTATGATCAGCATAAATACAGAGACTCCAAAAATGGCAATCATTCCTTAGGAGTACTAGAAAAACAGAGAAAAGCAATGAAAATGATTTGTAATACTTGCTTGGCTTTGGCCTCTAATAAATAAAAATACTCGTTTCAGTTAAAAAAAAAAAAATTGTTCTTAAAGAAATTTAAATTATTTTTGAAGTATTTTAATTTGTTTTTAAATTATTTTTGAAGTATTTTAGTTTGTTTTAAAATTATTTTTGAAGTATTTTAATTTGTTTTTAAAGCATTGTAGACTATTTTTAAAGCATTATTAATTGTTTTTAAAGCATTTTAAATTGTTCTTGAAGCGTTTAAAATTGTTTTTAAAACGTTTCAAAAGGGTTTTAAAGCATTTTCAATTGTTCTTAAAGCACTTAAACTTATTTTAAAGAATTTTAAAATGTTTCTAGAACATTTTAAATTGTTTTTAAAGAATTTTAAAATCATTTTAAATTGTTCATAAAGCAATTTTAATTATTTTGAAAGTATTTTAAATTGTTTTTAAAGCATTTTAAATCATTATTAAAGCATTTTAAATTGTTTTTAAAGCATTTTAAATTGTTTAAAAAAAAAATAAAGTTGTTTTTAAAAGCAAAATTGTTTTTAAAGCATTTTGAATTGTTTAAAAAAAAAAATAAAGTTGTTTTTAAAAGCATTTTAAATTGTTTTTAAAACATTTAAATTGTTTAAAAAAAAAAAATTTATAATTGTTCTTAAAGTAATTTGAAATATTTTAAAAGTATTTTAGATTGTTTTTAAATCATTTTAAACTATTTTAAAAACATTTTAAATTGTTTTTGAAGCGTTTTAAATTGTTTTTAAAACATTTTAAATCATTTTAAATTGTTTTTAAAACAATTTAGGTTGTTCTTAGAGCAATTTAAATTATTTGTAAATTGTTTTTAAAGCATTGTGAACCATTTTTAAAACATTTTAAACTACTTTAAAGCGTTTTAGATTGTTGTTAAAGAATTTTAAAATCGTTTTTAAAGCATTTGAAAGCGTTTTAAATTGTTTTTAAATTATTTTGAACTATTTTAAACTATGTTTAAATCATTTTAAATTGTTTTTAAAGAATTTTAAATTGTTTTTAAGGCATTTTAAAGCACCTTAAAGCTTTTAAAATTGTTTTAAAAGCATTTTAAATTCATTTTAAAGCGTTTGAAATGGTTTTTAAAGTATTTAAAACTATTTTCAAAGCATTTAAAAATGTCTTTAAAACATTTTAAATTATTTTGAAACCATTTTAAGATGTTTTAAAAATATTTTAAAACCATTTTTAAAGCATTTCTAATTGTTTTTAAAGCATTTTAAATTGTTTTTAAAGAAATTTAAATTATTATTAAAACATTTAAAAGGTTTTTAGAGCATTTTAAAACTTTTTTTTAGAACATTTTAAGATGTTTTTTAAAGTAGTTTTAAAACGTTTTAAAATTATTTTAAATGGTTATTAACGCATTTTAAATTGTTTCTAAAGCACTATAACTCATTTTTAAAGCATTTTAAATCAATTTAAATAGATTTTAAAGCATTTTAAATTGTTCAAAATTGTTCTTTAAACAATTTAAATTGTTTGTAAAGTATTTTAATTTGTTTTTAAAGCATTGTAAACTACTTTTAAAGCATTTTAAATTGTTTTTAAAACATTTAAAATTGTTTCTAATACATTTTAAATCATTTTAAATTGTTTTTGAAGCATTTAAAAAGGGTTTTAAAGAATTTTCAATTGTTATTAAAGCACTAAACTTATTTTTAAAGCATTTTAAAATTTTTCTAAAACATTTTAAATTGTTTTTAAAGAATTTAAAATCATTTTAAATTGTTGTTAAAGCAATTTAAATTATTTTTAAAGTATTTTAAGTTGTTGTCAATGCATTGTAACCTATTTTTAAAGCATTTTAAACCGTTATTAAAACATTTTAAATTGTTTTTAAAGCATTTTGAACTATTCTTAAAGCATTTTAAATTGTTTTTAAAACATTTCAAATTATTTTTAAAATCATATAAAATTGTTCTTAAAGAAATTTAAATTATTTGTAAATTGTTTCTCAAGCATTGTGAACCGTATTTAAAATATTTTAAATTGTTTTTTAAGTATTTTAAATCATTTTGAAAGCATTTTAAAGTACTTTAAAGCATTTTAAATTATTGTTAAAACATATTAAAAGCATTTAAAATTGTTTTTAAATTATTTTGAACTATTTTAAACCGTGTTTAAAGCATTTTAAATTGCTTTTAAAAAAAATTAAATTGTTTTTAAAGCATTTTAAAGCACGTTAAAGCTTTTAAAATTGTTTTTAAAGCATTTTAAATTCATTTTAAAGTGTCTAAAATGGTTTTTAAAGTATTCAAGACTATTTTCAAAGCATTTAAAAATGTCTTTAAAGTATTTTGAAACCATATTAAGACATTTTAAAAAGATTTTAAAAGCATTTTAAAGCATTTCTAATTATTTTTAAAGCATTTTAAATTGTTTTTAAAGAATTTCAAATTATTATTAAAACATTTTAAAAGGTTTTTAAAGCATTTTAAGACATTTTAAGATGTTTTTAAAGCATTTTTAAGTATTTTAAAACATTTTTAATTGTTTTTAAAACATTTCAAAATCATTTAAAATTGTTTTTAAAGCATTTTAAATTGTTCTTAAAGCATTTTAAGTTGTTTCTAAAGCACTTTAACTTATTTTTAAAGCATTTTAAATCAATTTAAATTCCTTTTAAAGCATTTGAAAATCGTTCAAAATTGTTCTTAAAGAAATTAAAATTATTTTTGAAATATTTTAATTTGTTTTTAAATTATTTTTGAAGTACTTTAATTTGTTTTTAAAGCATTGTAAACTATTTTTAAAGCATTATTAATTGCTTTTAACCCCGGATGCGGGTGAAAGTCGGGATTAATGGTTTGGGGGCGAGCTTCCCACTGGGCAAGTGGCAGCCGAAACCCACCACGACTCACATGCATTTAAGCAGCCGAGTTAATAAACATTCGCGATCCTTCCTCCAAGGCACTCGAGCCATTATGTCACCTCCTCCTCGCATCAAGTTGGCTCTTCCGCTCATCGGGAAATTCATTACAGACTCTGGCTCGCACATGGCTAGCCGCCGGTTTCAACCTTATATTCCAGGCGTTCGCAGCAAGGTAAAGCATTGCATTTGGCTCATTTGGGTTTACTGTGTATCTGTGTTGTGGCAGGTTTCTACTGTTAGAAGCGGTGATGTAATTCCCCCTTCCCCTGTTCTTCCCTGTCTGCTCACTGAGCCCAATCATCTGTGCTGGTGGCCTGCGTTCAAGCCTCAGCTCGTTTTATCTCCTGGTTCTCCCAGCATTTCCTGGTCTGAGTGCCGGGTTTTGCTTCCAAATTGTCTTAGTCCCCTCAAGCTCCCTCGGGGGCTTCTGGCTGCCATTCCCTGTGTTCTGTGGCCCTCTGCAGCATCCCGGTCTTCCAGTTCTACCAACCCCCTATTGACTCATTCCCTCGCCCTTCCGCGTCGCTCCCGCCTCCTCCGTGTCCATCCCTTTCTGCAATGCCGAAGGAGAGGTTACGTGCTAGCTGCCGACGAGGTGGGTCTTGGGGAGGGACGAGAGGCCGAGCCTCTGTCCCTCGTTCCACAGATTCACTGTCAGACGATGCCAATAGCGCTCGTCGCAGAAGAGGCAGAAGACCAGGGACAGCCCAAACCCAGTCCTGCCATCATAGCTTCCACCCCTCTTACCGCTTCAGTTTTCCTTGTCTCTTGGACTCAGACACATACTATGTGTCAATCAAGATTGAAAAATGTGAGCATGAGGCTCACGGACCAGCTGCAGAAGATCTCAAGCCTCCAGCTCCGCTTCTGGAACAGCCTCCCTCGTCATCTGCATTTTGAATTGTTTTTGCATTTCATCTTTTCGCTTCTTAACAATTTAATTTTTTTTTTAAGTATTTTCAGTTGTTGCAGTGGCTGGCCCTATTTTTCCAGCATAAGATTACGCGTTTCACATTGTTTTAAAGGATTTTGATCTGTTCTCCTGCTTTGTGGTTGTTTTTATAGCATTAATTTGTTTTTACGACTGAAATTATTATTGGGTCATTATGTTTTTAGTTTTGCATTGTCTTTTGTGTTACAGCGTTTAATCATTTTCCGCTGTTTCTTCTTTTATAGTCTTTTGATATTTTTGGTTGTTTTTCTAGCTATAGTTTCATAACCTTGTTTTTACAGTATTTTAATGTCGGCTTTTAAGGTTCAGGTCTACTTATTTTGTCATTTTGGGGTTATTTCAATGCTAGATATTTGTATGTCGGAATATTGTTGGATTTTATATTTTTTTTCCTGTCTTTTAATTTTTTTTACTGCATGTAAGTTATTTTAAACATTTATGTAAAATTCATGTCTGCAGGATGGTGCAGTCCTAGGTTCGCCTCGTTGTAATTTTTTATTTTTGTAGCGTAATAGGATTATTCATTTATGGGAAACATACTGTTTTTTTATTTTTTTATCTTTTTCTTTAAGTATTTAAAATTGTTTTTGAAGTATTTGAAATGGGTTTTAAAGCATTTTCAATTGTTCTTAAAGCAGTTAAACTTATTTTTAAATCATTTTAAAATGTTTCTAATTGACAAACTGGACAAACTGCCAGTAGTTAGAACAATTGTAACAATGCTATTAAAGAGAAAAACTAAGCACAAAAGAAAGGTTTGGAATAGGAGTACTACTCAGAGAAGGAATACAAATAATAAAACAATTTCTGTGCATATATCCTCACAGTGTTCTATTTATGTCTGAATTCTTTTAACAGAGAAACTATTATGTAAATATCATAAAAGTTTGGTCACAGAACGAAATCAGAGAAAAGAGACCTTCGAACATCGAATTCATCGAATGCAAACAAGAAGAATAATGTTTGTCTGCTAACAGTCACAACCGAGAAACCACAACGTGCAACGGGAGTCATTCCATATTCTTTTACACACGAAAAGACAGGGTTACTAACGTAGAGAAGAGAACAATCATAATATAAACCAGGTATGCAAACCCTTACGGCATAACAAATTTTCATTTCCAGAAATTCATTTATAAGTCTTCCAACTAATGTCCATTCATATTCCATATTCAAAAACAATTTAAGAACAAAACCCAGTTCGCGGATTGGGAACTGTAACCCTCATCCACATAAGCCAAATTCCATACATTTTACAAACCGACGCTTACAGTATACAGCAAAGACCCTATCAAGAACATGACTCCATAATAACAGTGACTCAAAACCTACAGCCCAACTGACTCATACGCCGAGAGACGCAGGCAAATAGATACAGACAGACAAAGTAAAGCTACCCGGAACTGTATGGGAGTAGTCGAAGGCCCCAGCACCGAAACCCTCGGTCGCTACACCTGTGAAGACACACCGCAAGACGAGTATTAGAATCAGCGAAAGAGCCTATATAATTTCCACATAAATTCATAATAAGAAAGGTTACAAAGGATTCCCTTCCAAGGGTAGGAGCTGTGACCATACAAGTGAAGAAGCCGTGACCAACTCGAGCACCAATCGTTTGTTTTTTTTCCCCTGCTCGCAAGGAGCTAAGTTGTTAGAAGCGGAAGAAGGAACAGAAAGAACACAATAGCAGAGAGAGCACGCTTACCTGTTGCACTGGAGCCGGAACGACGACGAACAAAGCCATTGTTTTGTCGAGGTTGTGCCTGAGCGAATCATCGCTGTAGAATGAGACCAGAGCCATGCTCAATTGGAAAATCGACACAGGGAGATAACGACAGTGAAGACCAGACTATAAATCGGACAGAGGACACACAGAGGTTGAACCCATAACAGAAAAAATTAACCATTGAAACCCTGGAAATCTAAACACAAACAGGGTATAAACCTTACCAGTTTTTCAAATCCTGCTAAAGACCGAGACACTTCCACCAGAGGAACCGGACAACCAACGCTGTGAGAACTGCCGCAAGCACACAAGCTCAACAGACTCAGGCAAAACCCCGGACCGACTAACAGGACTCTCATCGAAGCTGCAAACTACCAACTGGTATCACACAGAATCCGGGAACCAATTTTCAATAGAATACAAAGCATCGCAGGAAGAAACCACTGTAAACAGTCACCAAATCGCCGAGAGCTCGCGGAAGGAAACAACAAACCAACACAGGACTGAATGAACTCAAAGGTGGTGGAAACCCCATACAAGGGCGGGGTTTAGAATCCGTAGGAAAAATACAGGTGTCCATTGCATATACTGCCAACCAAACCTTCCGTAAAAGACCATTAATTACCTATAGATTGAAAATCAAAAATATCTCTGACCAACATCCGGCGCAATTCAATATCACACAACAGTACAAGTTAGGTGGAAAGGGAGCGACGGCGGGACCATGTGGGCTGGCCCCATCAAGTGGTATCAAAGCAGTTGATTAAGAAAAAAAAATGGAAGTACAAAGACGGGGACGTGGAAGAGGTGTGCGTAGAGGAGCAGATGAGGGCTTGAGAGAAGAGTTGAGGGTCCTTACTGCTCGCTTAGAAGCAGTGGAGGCAGGAAGGAGAAGAGATCCAGAACTGGGGGATGATAGCGAGGATGAAGCAGCAACTGCCACGGAAGGGTCAGAAGAAGAGGCCCCGGAGATAAGACTGTTGAGATCAGTGCTGTTAGCCAGTAGCAAACCCAAACCTGAGATTTCTAATTATGATGGTAGTCTATCCACAGATGTTCTGCTGGATTGGGTAAATGAGTTAGATAAGTATTTTGAAAACGAAGAGATCAGTGAGGACAAAAGAGTTAGATTTGCTGCAACCAAGCTAAAATGACACGCTGCTTTGTGGTGGGATAACGTCCAAGCAGACAGGAAGAGGATGAACAAACTACCCATAAAAAAGTGGCCGAGAATGGTGGAAAAACTGAAGTGCAGGTTTTTGCCTAAAGACTATCAGGTCGAACTTTATCGACGAGTGCGGAATCTAAGGCAGAAAGGTATGACCATAAAGGAATACACAGAGGAATTTTATCGCGTAAATTTACGGGCTGGTTATACTTACGATACTGCAGAGAAGACAACAAGGTATGTTAATGGTTTGAGGATGGAAATACTGGATGAGATCAATATTCTTTCCCTAAGGAATATAGAAGAAGCCTTTCAAAGTGCTATAAAGGTAGAAGAGAAAATTAATCGGAAACAGAACAATAGGAGAGGACGAGGAAATGGCAGAGGATGTGGACAGTCCTATGGTAGAGGAAGAACTGCCACTAACAGTGAGGAAGGTAGCAGCTCCTAAACTTCAGGGACAACAGAGAAGGGGGATAGCACTAGAGGAGGTCAGCTATATCAGCGAGGAAGAGGAAATGGTCGCGGTAGAGGGGAAAATGTCCAGTGCTACAGGTGCCATAAATGGGGGCACAAATCCTTCGAATGCCCGAAAGTTGAGCATACCGGCCAGCGAGGAGCATTTGTTGCACAACATGAGGAAGCTGAAGTACAGCCCCGGGAAGTAGAAAATGTGGCAGAAACAGGGGAGGCATTAATTCTGAACAAAGTGTTGTTAAAGCAAGCAAAGGAAATGACTGAACAAAACCAGAGGAAGGCACTGTTCCGAACAGTTTGCAAATCACATGGGAAGTGTTGCAAACTAATCATAGACACCGGGAGTACAGATAACTTAGTTGCTACCGAGATGGTAGAAAAGCTGGGATTAAGGCAGCTTAAACATCCCACACCTTACAAGGTGTCGTGGCTACAGAAAAGCCACCAGTTGCTAGTTGATGAGCAATGTGAAGATGAATTTCACATTGGCAAATACCAAGACAAAGTTGTTTGCGACATCATGCCAATGGATGTATGCCATATACTGCTAGGAAGACCATGGCAGTATGACCGGAAGGTGACACATAAGGGGAAAACAAATTGTTATAAGTTTGTGAAAGATGGAGTCAAACATACCCTTGTACCCATTAAGGAGGAGGATACAACAGAGTCAAGTGGAACAAAAACTTTGTTAATAGCAAGAAAACAGTTTGTAAGACAGATTGAAGAAAACGAGGTGAACTATGCGGTGGTGAGAAGGACAAAAGCAGTGTCACTGAATACAGAATTAAAAATCATTTTAAATTGTTCTTAAAGCAATTTAAATTATTTTTTAAGTATTTTAGGTTGTTGTCAATGCATTGTAACCTAATTTTAAAGCATTTTAAGCTGTTATTAAAGCATTTCAAATTGTTTTTAAAGCATTTTGAACTTTTCTTAAAGCATTTCTAATTGTTTTTAAAGCATTTTAAATTGTTTTTAAAGAATTTTAAATTATTATTAAAACATTTAAAAATGTTTTTAAAGCATTTTAAGATGTTTTTAAAGCATTTTAAGACATTTTAAGATGTTTTTAAAGCATTTAAAACATTTTAAGATGTTTTTAAAGCATTTTTAAGTATTTTAAAACATTTTTAATTGTTTTTAAAACATTTTTAATTGTTTTTAAAACATTTCAAAATCATTTAAAATTGTTTTTAAAGCATTTTAAATTGTTCTTGAAGCATTTTAAGTTGTTTCTAAAGCACTTTAACTTATTTTTAAGGCATTTTAAATCAATTTAAATTGCTTTTAAAGCATTTGAAAATCGTTCAAAATTGTTCTTAAAGCAATTTAAATTATTTTTCAAGTATTTTAATTTGTTTTTAAAGCATTGTAAACTATTTT
>APFE030849206.1:14350-110501 GCA_000404065.3 Pinus taeda | reverse complement strand
TAATATATTTATTTAATATAAATTAGGATGTTAAATAAAGTTAGAAAACAATAATAATATTGATTAAAAAAAAAATTAGAGATAAACAACCAAATAAATAAATAATACTAATAATAATACTAAAAATGCTACAGGTCAAAAAAATAAATAAATAAATAAAATAAAATAGCACAACCCCGAGGAGGGGGCAGAAACACCGACTAAGAAGAGAGCGCTGCAATCCAACACCTACTGATTTTCTAGTCATCGTCTCTATTGACATTGTTCGGCCTCTTTTCAATCTCGATAGCTTCCCTAAATTTACGATGATGGAACTGAGCAACCTTAGCCACAACCTTGGCCTCCTCAATACATACCTAATGCGTGGTCTTTTCTACATGCTCTGCTAAAGCCGACGACTTGGATCTCCCATGTCTTAGGTCAGCAGCATGTTCGCAGATCCTTTGATGGATGGAGCGTCCTGTCTCCCCAATATAGGGGGTCCCACATGAACAAGGGATCAAGTAGACACCCTTCATGTCCATAGGGTTAACGGGATCCTTCACCGATCTGAGGGAATTGCGAATGGTGTTGAGGGGCCTAAAGGTTGAGGGGATATCAAATTTCTTAAGGATCCGAACGATCTTGTCCGTGGTTCCTTGGATATAGGGAAGATGGACACCTAGACGATGCTCTTTAGGCTCTTTCTTAATTAACACACTTTTTGAGGCTTTACGGAAAGCATTATGACCTAGGCGCTTACTATATCCATTCTGAACAAAGACATTAAGGAGATGGGATCTCTCCTTATCAAATCTCTCCCCATCAGAGATCCTGAGGGCACGAGTAGCGAGGGTGCTAAGAACACCCAACTTTTGAGTAGGGAAATGATGGGAATCGAAATGAAGATACTGCTCAATATGAGTTTTCTTATGGAACACAGAGCAGTAAGAAAACTCATACTAAGCAGTATCTTCATGCTGATTCCCATCATTTCCCTGCTCAAAAGTTGGGTGTTCTTAGCACCCTCGCTACTCGTGCCCTCAGGATCTCTGATGGGGAGAGCTTTGATAAGGAGAGATCCCATCTCCTTAATGTCTTTGTTCAGAATGGATATAGTAAGCACCTAGGTCAGAATGCTTTCCGTAAAGCCTCAAAAAGTGCGTTAATTAAGAAAGAGCCTAAAGAGCGTCATCTAGGTGTCCATCTTCCCTATATCCAAGGAACCACGGACAAGATCGCTCGGATCCTTAAGAAATTTGATATCCCCTCAACCTTTAGGCCCCTCAACACCATTCGCAATTCCCTCAGATCGGTGAAGGTTCCCGTTAACCCTATGGACATGAAGGGTGTCTACTTGATCCCTTGTTCATGTGGGACCCCCTATATTGGGGAAACAGGGCGCTCCATCCATCAAAGGATCTGCGAACATGCTGCTGACCTAAGACCTGGGAGATCCAAGTCGTCGACTTTAGCAGAGCATGTAGGAAAGACCAAGCATCAGGTATGTATTGAGGAGGCCAAGGTTGTGGCTAAGGTTGCTCAGTTCCATCATCGTAAATTTAGGGAAGCTATCGAGATTGAAAAGAGACCGAACAATCTCAATAGAGACGATGGCTGGAAAATCAGTAGGTGCTGGATTCCAGTGCTCTCTTCTTAGTCGGTGTTTCTGCCCCCTCCTCGGGGTTGTGCTATTTTAGTTTATTTTATTTTATTTATTTATTTATTTATTTGACCTGTAGCATTTTTAGTACTTTATTAGTATTATTTATTTATTTGGTTATTTATGTCTATTTTTTTTTCTAACTTAATTTAACATCCTAATTTATATTAAATAAATATATTACCTTTTGTACAAACCATTTTTTATTTCATTTATTTTGATCCAAGCTTATTATATATATATATATATGTTAATTTAATAATTATAAATTTCTCTCTTAATTAAATAAATTACTTTTTGGAATAAACATTATAATTTATTTCATTCATTTTGATCCTAACTTTTTATATAGTATATATAATTAGTAAGTAAAATGAAAATTAGACCTAATAAATGATTAAATATACATATTTATGTATATTATAATATGTATTTTAATATTTATTAAATTAATATATTAAATAAATTATCTAAATTAGTTTTATCCTTTATCCTTATATATATAATATATATATATATATAATGAAAACTCATTTTATTCAAATCAGTAAAATTAGTTTGTTTATTTTTTTACCTATTTCCATAAATGATAATTATAAAAAGAATTTTGAGTTATTAATTTTTTTCTATTTATTTATTATTTATAATGTTATTAATAATTAATAAATTAAATAATTTTTATAAAATTGATATTTATATATAAATATTAATAATAATTAATAATTAATAATTTTTTAAAATAATATCTTACCTTTTTACAACTAACCAATAAAGATTATTAATCTTACTTTTACCTTAACAAACTATATATATTTAATAAATGAATACATGACTGTTTTTTACTTACCATTAAAATTATTTTTTATCCTAACAACCTTAATTTAATTAAGATTATATATTGATTTAAAATTTGGCATTAGTGTATATAATTAACCATTAGTTTATTTCATTTATGTATATATTCACCTAATTGAAATTATTTCCATAAAAGAATAATTATTTTATATTAACAACCTAATGTTATTATTTTGATAAATAAGTATTTACTTTTAAATACTTTTCACTTATTTACTTATTTGGACCTAATTTTACTTATTTCCATGAATATAATTATTTATTAATATCTTATTATTTAAAAAACTAAAAATATAGAATAACTAATAATATAATTATAATATTGTAAAATTTTTAAATATAATAATATTAAAAATTTTTAAAATATAAATTTGACCTCGGTCCTATAGTCGAATTTAGCCGTTGGAGCCTCTGCTCAAACTATATAATAGGTTTAGCTGGATTTGTTTCTTCAACTTGTCCTAACGATGAACCACACTAGTTGGTTCGAAACGCTTCGACAAATGTCTGTCTACATGTGATTTACGCCGAAGCTTTTCTTTCAACTATTATGGATCACAGAAGCCTCATTTCAACTCTTTTAATAGTTGCGCTGAAGATCAACTATGCGGGCACCATACTCATGTGGTGTGGAGAGATTCCAAGAGGCTCTGTAACGCCCTGCGGTTATGTAGCCAGGCACGCGCTCTCCTCACTTAGAAAAATCGACTAAGGCATGGAACCATCGTTTATATGCGAGCTGGACGTGAATGAGTGATGGGTGAGCCAACTTGACACAGGGGTGTCGCATATCGGTTGAGGGCATCATCCATGGATAAACGATGGCGTTGGTGGGTCGGATGAGGGGAGGTCGCCACACATGTTGAGTGTATAAACATTTGGTGGAGAGCTCGTTTGGAGGAAAATCATCGCAAGTCTTCATCGCATAAGAAGTGCGCACAAGTAGTCGGAGCAAGGCGCATAGGTGATGCGCCCACCTGCCGGGTAAAGGCACACAAGGAAACAGTGAAGGCGTGGTTGAGGCACGGTTGACGGTGCGGGTGAACCGCCCGCCCGCCGGGTGATCGTGCACGGTTGAGGGTGCGGGTGAACCACCCACCCGCCGGGTGATCATTCAGGGTGAGGGCGCGGGTGAACCGCCTGACCGCAGGTTCACACATCGTTTGTTGTTGTGCGGGTGTGCACAGACGCGCCCGCCAGTTCGGGCATAATTGTGTTGTTTGGTTGTACATTAGGTGAGAGTTGTGGTGTGACCGTCGTGCGCTCTTGCACGGGCGGGCGCCCAACCTCGTTTATGAACACCGGTGGAGCGATGCTCTCGGCCATTGTACTATTTCTCTCATATATAATAAAAGACATTCTCTTGCATAGTGCTGGTGTTCTTGTTGTCATTTATCATGTTATTTATGATGGTTTCCACACATTATAAAGTATTTCATGGTTAATATGAATGATTGAAGGCGTAGTTCGTAAGGTAACATAATAATGGAAAATGTTGGTTACTTAGGCGATGCCGCACCTGGCCAATTAAAGGAAAAAATAATTGGGGGCGTGACAGGTGGTATCAGAGCAGGCTCACGGATGGTGAAGCCGTTGCTTGATGATGAACGCAGTGAACGGGTATGTATGCAGAGAGAAGTTATGGAGAAATCATGGATGAACAGTCTGGATTTCGTGGACTTGATGGTCCGTGGCAAGACCATTCAAGCTCTCGTGGACATAGGGGCCACTCATAACTTTATGACAACATGGCTGGCGAGAGAGGTCGGACTGATGATCCTGCCATCGAACATGGAGGTCAAGGCAGTGAACTCTAGAGCTAATGTGGCTGGTTTGGCACATGAAGTGCCAGTGCAGATAAAACACTGGAAGGGTCAGTTGGACTTCACGGTGATGGAGATGAATGACTTTGATATAATACTTGGACAAGATTTCTTGAAGGGAAATAGGGCTATTGTTTTCCCCTTCTGTGATGAGGTATTGCTAGTTGGATTGTCACAAACTTGGACTTTTCCCACTCATAGGCAAATGAGGGAAATCAAGGTGTAGCATGTTTCTGCACTGAGTTTGGAGAAGGCTATGAAGGAGTCAGATATGGAGACATATGCGGTGATGTTCAAGGGAGTCGAAGGTGATGGAGTCGGGACGCCTGTTCCAGCCGAGATTTCTGATGTGCTGACCGAGTATGTGGATTTGATGCCTGATGAGCTACCGAAGAAGCTTTCACCAAGGCGTGCACTGGACCATAGCATTGAGCTTGAACTAGCGAAGCAACCCCCGGCAAGAGAACCCTATCGTTTATTAGGGCCTGAGTTGGAGGAATTGAAACGACAGCTAAAGGAGTTAGCTGATGCAGGTTTCCTTAGACCTTCAAGGTCCCCTTATGGAGCTCTAGTATTGTTCCAGCGAAAGGAGGATTCCAATGAGCTACGAATGTGCTGTGACTACCGTGCATTGAACAAGCAGACGGTGAGAAACAGGTATCCTTTGCCATTGGCTACTGATTGCTTTAACAAGCTTGCGAAAGCCCGAGTGTTTTCAAAGCTGGACTTGAGGCATGGGTATTATTAGGTGTGGATAGCTGAAGCAGACGAGAAGAAGACCGTGATAGTAACAAGGTATGGTAGCTTTGAGTTCCTTGTTATGCCATTCAGGTTGTGCAACGCTCCTGCCACGTTTTGCACTTTGATGAATGATGTTCTACGACCATACTTGGATTCGTTCATAGTATTGTACTTGGATGATATAGTGGTGTACAGTGACAACATGGAGGATCATAAGAAGCACTTGGCGATGGTGTTCGAGGCACTGAGGGAAAATCAGTTGTTCTTGAAGAAGTCTAAGTGTGTGTTCGTTCAGACCGAGATTCCGTTCTTTGGGCATATTGTTGGTCAAGGGTACATACGGATGGAGCTGAGCAGAGTGAAGGCGATCGAGGACTGGGCTGAACCGAAGAATGTCCATGAGATGAGGGTGTTCTTGGCCATGACCAACTACCAATGAAAGTTTGTAAAAGGGTACTCCAAGGTGACATCGGCACTGGCAGACTTATTGAAGAAAGACAAGAGGTGGTGTTGGACGGATAAATGTCAAAAGGCATTTGATGACTTGAAGAGGAGGATGGTTACAACGCTGACAGTGAAGTTCCTAACTTCGAGAGACCGTTTGAGGTACACACTGATGCTTCAGATTTTGCCATAGGAGGGGTTCTTATGTAGGATGGGCTTCTGGTGGCGTATGAGAGTCGGAAGTTGCAGGATAGAGAACGAAGGTATCCGGTTCATGAGAAGGAGATGATTGCGATCATCCATTGTCTTCATGTGTGGAGGCATTACCTGATTGGTAAGCCGTTTGTTGTCAAGACTGACAACGTTGTAGCAAGTTATTTTCATCACAACTGAAGCTTTCTGCGAAGCAAGCTTGTTGGCAGGACTTCTTGGCAGAATTTGACATGTCTATTGAGTGTAGACCGGGTAGACACAATGCGCTAGCAGATGCCCTTAGTAGGAAGGGACAACTTGCAGCATTGTTGGGTGAAGACTGGGCATCAAGGAGTAGAATTCGGGTTTAGATGTCAGAAGAGATGCGAAACAAACTCAAGGAAAGTGTTGAAACCAATACTTTGGCACAGAATATAGTGAAGCAGATAAAGGAAGGGAAGACACGATAGTTCTTTCTACGAGATGGGTACTTGTTCTTTGGAAACCGACTTTAAGTTCCAAAGTCATCTGGTGGCAGGAGTCACCTTTTGAAGGAGTGCCACGATTCTCTGTGGGCTGGCCACCCAGGGCAGCGTCGTTCTTTGGCATTGTTGGAGAGGGGATTCTTTTGGGAGAAGATGTAGGAGGATGTGGAGGAGTATGTACATATGTGCATCATTTGTCAGCAGGAAAAATCGGATACTCAGAGACAAGGAGGACTGTTGCAGCCTTTACCGATTGCAGAGAGGCCATGGATGAGTGTCTTGATGGACTTCATCACTCAGTTACCACAGGTTCAGGGGTATAATGGGATAATGGTCGTGGTTGATCGTTTTTCCAAGTATGTTGTCTTTGTTCCTACAAAGATACCTTGTGGAGCCGAGCGCACTGTGGAGTTGTTCTTTAAAAACATAGTGAAGTATTGGGGGATGCCATTGAGTATTGTGTTGGATAAAGATCCGCGTTTTACAAGTAGATTTTGGACCACATTGTTCAAGTTAGTTGGAACAAAGTTGTTGATGAGTTCGAGCTACCATCCGCAGATAGATGGGCAGACCAAGAGGATCAACGCATTGCTGGAGTACTACTTGCGACATTATGTGACGGCTAATCAGAAGAACTGGCCTGAACTCTTAGATATTGCTCAGTTTAGCTACAATGTTCAAAAGAGTTCTGCGACACGGTACAGTCCATTTGAGTTGGTGAATGGACAGATGCCGGTTGCACCGCAAACCATTGTGACAGGAGGTTTTTTGAGGAGTCCTCATGCGAAGAAATTCATGAAGGCTTGGGAGGAGACCTTAGAGTTAGAACGGTTGCGCTTGTATGATGCTGCAAGGAGGATGAAAAAGTACGCTGATAGGGGAAGACGGGATGTACACTTCATTGTGGGAGATATGGTGTTTCTCAGGATTACTGGGGAGCAGTTTCAGCCAGCCAAGGGGACTGCAAGCAAACTGACACGGAAGTATGAGGGACCATTTTGGGTGAATAAGCGAGTGGGGCAAGTTGCTTATGAGCTGGAACTTTCACACCATATGCACATGAAGCATCCAGTTTTTCACATTAGTCAGTTGAAGAGATGCAGACTTGATTCTGACCATCCAGAGAGAGTTGAATTTCCGAGAGGACCAGCCAGGATTGTGGATAAACTAGGATTGGAGTTGGAGAAGATTTTGGACTTCAGAACTATAGGGATTGGTTGCCACATGAAACGGGAGTACCTTGTCCGATGGAAGAATGCACCGGAAGAGGAGAGTTGGTAATCGAAGGACTCGCTTTGGAGATGGAAGAAGAAGATTGTGAAGTATGAACAAAGGATAGTGAGGCAGTCGGGATTGTCGAGGGTGACAATGATTTCCAGTGGGGGAGGATGTAACGCCCTGCGGTTATGTAGCCGGGCGCACGCTCTCCTCACTTAGAAAAATCGACTAAGGCATGGAACCGTCGTTTATATGCGAGCTGGGCGTGAATGAGCGATGGGCGAGCCGACTTGACATAGCGGTGTCGCACATCGGTTGAGGGCATCATCCATGGATAAACGATGGCATTGGTGGGTCACCCGAGGGGAGGTCGCAACACATGTTGAGCGTATAAACATTTGGTGGAGCGCTTGTTTGGAGGAAAATCATCGCAAGTCTTCATCGCATAAGAAGTGCGCACAAGTAGCCACAGCAAGGCACATAGGTGATGCGCCTGCCTGCCGGGCAAAGGCACACGAGGAAACGGTGAATGCGTGGTTGAGGCGCAGTTGAGGGCGCGAGTGAACCGCTCGCCCGCCGGGTGATCGTGCATGGTTGAGGGCATGGGTAAACCGCCTGCCTGACGGGTGTTCGTGCAGGGTGAGGGCGCGGGTGAATCGCTCGCCCGCCGAGTGATCGTTCAGGGTGAGGGCGTGGGTGAATCGCCCGACCGCCAGTTGACACATCGTTTGTTGTTGTGCGGGTGTGCATGGGCGCGCCCGCCCATTCGGGCAGAGTTGTGTTGTTTGGTTGTAAATTCGATGAGAGTTGTGGTGTGACCGCTGTGCGCTCTTGCACGGGCGGGCGCCCAACCTCGTTTATGAATGCCGGTGGAGCGACGCTCCCGACCATTATACTATTTCTCTCATATATAATAAAAGACATTCTCTTGCATATTGTTGGTGTTCTTGTTGTCGTTTATCATGTTATTTATGATGGTTTCCGCACATTATAAAGTATTTCATGGTTAATATGAATGATTGAAAGCGTAGTTCGTAAGGTAACATAATAATGGAAAATGTTGGTTACTTAGGCGATGCCGCACCTGGCCAATTAAAGAAAAAAAGAATTGGGGGCGTGACAGGCTCGGTTGCGCTCAAGCTCAATGCGACAACGGCCGGATTTTTGTTATCTGCAACTATGACCCGCCTGGGAACTATGTAGGGCAGAAACCATATTGAATTCTCTGATATCCAGACATATCATATCGTATTAGTTTTCGTTAATTTCCTTTTAATGTTTTGTGTGACGGTATCTCTTCAACGTAGGTGTACATTGACGATGCTTGTAAGAAAATAAATGGTGTTTTCGCTCATCAGAATAAATGCCCTCAGGGCTTTCCTGATTTAAAATCATGGAAAGTCCCAAGTAGCTGGTTTTAAATCTATGTGTGGGCATATATAGCCCCTGCACATCGGAGCAGGCTAGATAAGTCTGGCCTTTTAAAACAGCATAAATCCTTTGTATTTCGTTCTTAGATTGTGAAAGAGTATATATTGTTTTATGTGTTTAGTGGAGTACGTTAATAAATATGGGATTAAGACTTGTGAATATGGTCCTAGGTTTTATTACGCAAGTATTGAAGTTCAAGATGAGAATTAGGATATATTTAAAATAACAATTTTTTATAAAAAAAATATTCACCTTTATATTAAAAAATATTAATTAATTACTATTCTCAATTGTATAATATATTTATTGTCACAATATTGCTAGTTAGAGATATCGCATAATAGTTATTATCTCTTTTCTTAAATTCAATTTCTTTTAAATGACATGAATATAATGATAATATTTTCACAATATTGTTGGTTACTCTACCAAAACTCAGTTTTTTTTAACGACATGATTATAATGATATTTTTCACAATATTGTTAGTTAAAGTTATCACATAATAATAGTAATTATATTCCTACCTAAATTCAATTTCTTTTGAATAACATGATTATAAGAAATATAGATATAATCACTATATACTTATGAATATTAATCTTATAAAAAAATAAAATTTTCTTCAATATAACATACATATATAAATAAATAAAATTTTCATATTATTAAATTTTTAAATAGATTTAGTCATATCTTTATGTCACATACCTATGTAAGCATAAAAAAAAATCTTATTGGAATTAAACAATACACGAATATGTACTATTATGTCGACAAAATTAACAAGTTATGTACACCTTATATTGCTCCTACTTATCTCCATATAATTATGGGTAATTGAAATATTTGGTTTTATTATTTAATACCATTTATCTTGCCTTACGATGCTGGTCAAAGGGATGGTGGCCGTTTTTACTCAAGTTCCAACGAGCTTTACTTTTCGGTGACTGTTTATCTCTGCAATTAATATTTTGGGCAACATGATTGCCAAGGCCTGATAGTGCAATGAATCTGGATTCCTCCATTTCTCTCCAGTTGGCCCTCCTCACCCTGATACTCGTTCTTCATTTACGAACACTATTACTGTTTGCCATCAAATAGTTGATCTCATTTTCATTTTCTGATGCCTCCATTGCATGTCTATCTCCATGACATACACTGTACATGGTTATTGTTGCTCCTTCGCAGTGAGAATGGTTTACTACTCTGTCTTTTCTTTTCCTCGGCATGGCTATTATGTGTGTAGTTAGTTGGTTTACTTCTCTCATCCATGACTTTGTTTATCGATAGGCTGGCCTCTACAAAATTGTGCATTTCTACTCAATGCACAGCCATGTGGGAACAACCCTAGGCCCGATTTGCGTCTCAGGTAAGGTTTATTTTTTAAACCTAGGGTTTTATGTTATTGTTTTTGTTCACATTTCTTGGATAAGTATCATTGTTAATCTTATGGTCTTTTATGGTTGCAAGGTAGAAATTCTGGGTTGCAAGGAGGGGAAAAAGCTGCAGTTTGAATTTCCAAAGCGGCGGGCACATCTGGAATGAAACTATCAAGTCTTTTTACTGGGTACTGTGCTTTAGTCGAAGGGATTTTCACATATTTGGTATCTGTTGTAGTTAGCCATAAACTATTTAAGACAAATCTTGTCTCTGAAGCATTTTTTTTAATATAATTATTCAGGGTATTTATTACAACTGGGTTTATAATACAAAATCAGTTATATTGCGAACTATGTCTACCCTAAACCCTCGTTGGCTTAGCTCGACCTAAGCTGGCTATAGGGTAGCGATATACCCTAGCAGTGTGGTTCAAGTTTTAGTTTGTTTCCTTGTCCTACCATTGGACTATCGTTAAATGGAGACATATTTTTCAGTCTCGAATGTTAATTTATGAACTATTTACTATCATGGACATGTCGTTCTCATCTTGCTTGGATAATCTATTTTTTGACTCAAATCTGTACTAGGTTGGCTTATTCTCTGCGTAATAACATGGTTCAGGAAGTTTGCATCCTAATTGTTTTCATGGGCAATTTTCCTTCTGTCCCATTTGTCTACTGAGTAATAGTTTGTTTACGAAATTACAAATGCTAGTTTCTAGTTAATGGATGAGTGCGGCAAGTTCTTTGTCTCTGGAATAGTAATGGATTTCCTACCTATTCTTTAATGGATATCAACCCTTGTCGATTGTTTTCTGTATTTTGGAATTACTGCCAGTTTTGAACCCTTCTTTGGTCAAAAATTGTATCTAAATTTTATATTATTTGTTGGAATTTGTTAGAAGTTATTTCATACTAAATTTCCATTATATCAACAACATCTCTCAATATTCTGGGTTTAGTTGTGGCAACAAAACCCTGTTTCCTTCTATAATAATTTACATCTCTTGATATTCTAGTTTGGCATTTGCATCAACACTATTATTGTTGTATTATTCTAATGTGGTAAAGATAATCGAGGGAATCTTAACATTTCCTAAGAAAGGAATTTGAGGGTTAATGTAACTTAGTCAGTATCTACTATTGTTTTATTATTCCTTAGATGGCTACCGTGATTTTTTATTATGACAGTTACAAATTCCACACTTGAACATATAGTAAGTAAATTGTTTGTTATCAATTCTATGGTTTCTTTTATTGCACAGAATAACATAAGTTCTCTTACTTTTGTTCGAAGTGCATTGTTTCCGTTTACTTCTTTTTAAAGAACCTTAAACCTACAAATCACTCATTATTGTAACTATACAATACAAAAGTATACTTATCTAAATTATTGTTGAATTCCACACAAGAGCCTACTACCAGACTTTGGCTTATGTTTCTCCTTTCCTACCAACTGTGAGACTGCCTTGACAAGTTGTCTCCCCTCGAGTTGTTCCTCACACACAGGAACTATCTTTGAGACTATAATCTCTCATAGAACAGTTATCTGGTCGCAACAAGACTTAGCTCTGGAAATCTGCTGACCCTTCAGCGCAGAGTCCTCTTTTCAATTATTTCTCCTTTTTCTCTCTCTTGATCTCACATACCCCTATCGTCTTGATCTTTCTTGAATAAATCTTCAAGAAATTAGTTAGGGACAGGTAACTGTTAATCCTAGCTACTTAACATGTGAAAACAATATTTACATATAACTGTTATTTCATTCCTACATAACTTTATTTAACAAATAGTTTTATAAAATAATAATAATAATCAGTTTGTTTAGTTCTGCAGTAAATTAAATATTTACACTTGCTGGGTATATCACATCTTCCCTCCACTAAGATTAAACATTGTCCCCATGTTTCTTCTTTGAAAATAGGTTTGGAAATGTCTCTCACATAACATGCCCGTCTTCCCAGGTAGCCTCGTCTGACCCCTAGTGTCGCCAAAGCACTTTAACTTGGGTGATAACTCACTTCTACAACGTTACTTCTCTCTAATCGAGTATACCCAGGGGTTCAACCAAGAACTCGCCTTCCAGTTTGACCTATACACAAGAAGACAAAATTAGTTAGTCCTCTTCATTATTAATTAGCCAGTTACAATATGTCTTACTCTTAAGTAATCTTTCTAAATTACGTGTATGTCCTACCAACTGATTATATGTTTACGATCATATACGTATTTCTTAAGTATACAAACGTGAAAGACATTATGCACATGAATATGTCCGGGTAGGGCAACCTGGTAAGCCACTGGCCCAATTCGAGCCAAAATTTGGAAAGGACCACAAAATCAAGGTGCTAATTTAGCACATCCGGTCCATTGCAATGTACTCTTCTTGGCTCGTACCCATACATAAACGTGATCTCCCACTTGAGATTCTCGAAAACTTCTCTTTCGATCATCAAAATTCTTTTGTCAGTCCTGAGCGAAGTTTAGGTTGGAGCAAACCTTTTTAACCATATCCTCCATTTCTTTTAACATGTTTTGACATAGCATCAATTTGTATTTTGGGCCGCCCCAACTCAAGGGTGTCCTACACTTACGTCTATATAATACTTCGAATGGACTCATCTGTAAAGATGTATGGTAGCCATTGTTGTAAGGAAACTCTACCAAATGTAGGTAGTCCTCCCATTTGGATGGATGTTGAAATACGTAAGTCCACAACATATCTTCCACTACTTGATTTACTTGCTCAGTCTATCCATCTGTTTGAGGGTGGTAAGCAGTACTGAAGTGAAACTATGTGCCTAACCCTTCAAATAAATCTTTCCAGAAAGCTTAGGTAAATTTCACATTCCGGTCGGAAATTATCATCTTGGGTATTCCATGCAATCTAAATTTGTTTTCCATAAATATTGTAGTAATTTGCACGGCCTTGTAGGATAATTGTATCGGTATGAAATGAGAAGATTTTCTCAGTTGTTTTACTACTACCATTATTGATTCATTCTTCTTTTTTGACATGGGCAATCCTGAAATAAAATCGAAGGAAATGGTTTTCCATTTCCATTCTGGAATGGGCAATGGGTGGAGTAATCCTGCCAAGTGACAGTGTTCCATTTTCACTTGCTATCATTCTAGACAGCGGGCTAAATACTTTGCGACCTCCTTCTTCATACGGGGCTAAAAAAGTTCCTTTCTGAGTGTAGTAATTAACTTATGGTACCCAGGATGGCATACATATGGGGTCTTATGATATTCATCTAAGATTAAATTTTTAAGATTTTCTGATTAGGCACATATACTCTTCTTCTATAAATCAACAAATTTTCTGGATTTACGTCATATCCTAGTTGTTGTTCAAAGCTGTTCAAAATTTTAGTGTGTTGCCCTAAATATTTATATTCTGAATCTTGCATTGTTGCCTCTCTAATTTGCCCATAAAAAATAGTTCGCGACTCACTAAAAGTGACCTCATATAAACAGTTTACCTTTCAACTTAAGGAATCCACAACTTGGTTCTCCTTTCCTTTCAAGTGCTTGATTTCAAAATCAAATTCACTTAGGAAGTCAACCCAACAAGTTTGTTTAGAATTCAAGGTGGGCTGTTTGAAATAATTAGTTAAACTATGATGATCAGTCATTAACAAAAATTTCTTACCCATCAAGTAATGTTGCCACATATTTAAGGCATGAATGATTGCTGTCAGCTCTAAATCATAGGCTGAATATTTCTACTCATACTCCTTAAGCTTCCTAGATTAATAGGAAACAACCCTACCTTTCTGCATTAATACACCACATACAACTTCCTCGCTGGCATCTGTACAAACCACATATTCTTTATTTGGATCAACAATGCTCAAAATGGGTGTGGTGGTAAGTAAATGTTGAGTTGATCAAAACTTCTTTGACAATCCATGGTCCACCTATAGGTTTTCCCTTTCTTATGCAAAGGAAATAATGGGGTATGCCACCATGTAAAAACCTTCAACAAAGCATCTATAATATCTGCCTAAACCCATAAATGATCTTATATCAACCATGTCCTTTGGTACCAGCCATTCCATGATAGTTTTTATTTTCTCCGAGTCCACAAGAATTCCATCCTTGGTAATGACATGTCCTAAGTATTGAATTTGTTCTTTGAAGAAATAATAGTTACTATATTTAATGTAAAATTGATGCTCTCTTAAAACTTGCAGAACAATTCAGAGATGCTCCTTATGTTCTTTTATGTTCCGAGAGTAAATTAGTATGTCATAGCTAAAAATTAACACACATTTATCCAAATACTAATGAAATATATTGTTCATGAGACACATGAAGGTTGTGCGAGAATTAGTGAGCCCAAAGGACAACAAAATGAACTCATAGTGTCCATAACGAGTTCTAAAAGAAGTTTTTGCTATGTCCTCTTCCTTTATCCTAATTTGATGGTAACATGAATGGAGGTTAATCTTTGAGAACAACGCCACTCCCTTCACCTGATCAAATAACTCATCTATACGAGGTAAGGTTATTTATTCTTGATAATTAGATTATTTAATTGATGGTAATCAATGCACAACCACAAAGTTCCATCCTTCTTCTTAAAAAGAAGCACCGGATCTCCCTAAGGTGATACACTTGGACGTATATATTTTTTATCAAGCAGCTTTTGTAGCTGCAATTTTAATTATTTCAACTTTGGTATGCTCATTCGGTAAGGAGCTCGGGAGAGTGGGTCGATCCCAGAATCAACTCAATGGTGAAATATATGTCCCTTTTTAGAGTGAGTCCTTAAATTTCTTCAGGAAATACATCCAGAAAATTCTGCACCACCAATATATTTTCTAGAGAAACAAATTTATCCTCTGAATTAGTATTTCCTACTTGTATTGCATAAATCTGGCAACCTTTTCTTACATTTTGCTAATTGAGAGGTTGTCACTGTTCTTAATTATAGAGGTCTTAGGATGCCTTGAATTTCCTACCTCTTTCCCTCCTCATCCATGTAGTTAGTAGCTTTGGTTTTACAGTTAATGAGGGACCAATGTTTTTCTCACCAATCCATACCTATAAGGATACCGTATGATCCCAAAGGTAACACATTCAACTCGGCCATGATAGACTAACCTGCTAACTTGAGGGGGCAGTTGCTGACCTTCGCCAACACCCTTATTTTTGCTACTGTGGCTAGTTGTACTAACCAAGGACTTTTAAACTTAACAACTTGCAAACAACATTGTTCTATTATCCTGGGGATAATATAACTCAAAGTAGCTCCTGGATCAATTAAAATAGATATAGTTCGGTCAAAGAACTTACCTTCAAATTCTATCATGGTTGGTTGGTATTTTGCCTGATGGTCTTCAAGGGCAGCATTAATTTTGGAATACTCCTTACCACGTCTCCCACAATAGATGCTTCTTGAATTTGTGAAGTCTAATCAGTTCCCTTGCAGTGTGGGTAGTTTTTGACATAATGTGGCCCTCCACATCCTCAACACTGTACAGGGGGTCTATTTGTTAATTCCACTTTAGTTCTCCCTGTCTACTCAGTTTTTTTAGTCTCACCTGGAAGCTCGAATCTAGGCCGATTTGTGTTCATATTCCTTCTTGTTTGACCTTTATAGGGTCCTTTGTTGACTGTGGCCTTATTCCCCTTATGATTGGAGGTAAATTTAATCCCCTTTTTGTCAGCCCATCTCTTTTCCACATCTCCCTTTTGTTTATTTTACTGATAGCATATTCTAGCTTTCTGTATAACTTCTTCCATGGTTTTCAGGTTATCAAAATTGAGGCCCTCTTTCATGAACAATGGCAAACTGTTGTTAAACAGCTGCACTTTCTCATTTTCTTCTCGTATGTAAGGAACATACCTAAGCAAAGATGTGAATTTTTCTATGAACTCATACATAGATAGCTGACCCAATTGAAGATCGTGAAACTCCTTTGCCTTTTCATCATAAAATATTTCAGTTAGATATTTTTCTTTAAAATACCTTTGAAATTTTTCTGAGGTTATGCTTTTTTAATTCACTCCACATACTATTTTTACCTCTTCCCACCACAGAGTGGCTTTCCCTTGCAACCAAAAGATGGCCAAACATACCTTTAAATTATGGTCGTATTCATACAACTGAAAATACTTGTTCATATTGATGAGCCAAGCTTTAGCTGCCTCTTCTTGTTCACCATCAAAGAGGGGAGGTTTTATTTTCCGAAATCCCCCTTGAAGTTCTATTTTCTGTCTTTTCTGTGTCTTGTGTCCTGATACATTGTTGGATTCTTCTTCATGATTCTCTTTGCCACCTTCTGTTTCCATGTTCTTAGCTTGGAATTATTGTTTGCTAGTCATATTTTCATGCTCGAGACTATGGATTGGTGGCTGATGATTTTACCTATCAGACAGACCCTTCATAATATTCTCTTGATCCTGCATCAACCTTTAGTTATCTACCTGTAACTGGTCCATCTCATCCTTTAGTTCTTCTATAGTTTCCATGATTGCAATATTGGTATTGTGTGGCTCTTTCCCCAACTGTACCCATACTTCACGGTTGGTTTCTTGAAAGGATGCTGCCCTGTTCCTGTTACGGGTCTATGTCATGTAATTCTAGTCCTCCTCATGCTATTTGCTTTCCCTTCTTTCTCTGTGCACATCACAAATGATTTTATTGACTTATATTCCAAAGGTCTCAATTTTGCAACCTAAGTGCTCTGATACCACATGTCACATACCCATGTAATCATAAAAAAATAAATTCTTATTGGAACTAAACAATACACAAATATGTACTTTTTAATTACATTGAAAAAATTAGCAAGTTCTGTACACCTTATATAAATCCTACTTATCTACATATAATTATGGGTAATTCAAAGATTTTGTTTTATGATTTAATAAAATTTATCTCACCTTACAATGCTAGTTGGAGGGATGGTGGCCGCTTTTACTCAAGTTCGACGAGCTTACTTTTCGATGACTATTTATCTCTGCAATTAATTTTCTGGGTGACGTGACTGCGCAGGCCTGGTGGTGGGATGAATCTGGATTCCTCCATTTCTCTCCAACTGGCCCTCCTTGCCTTGATACTCATTCTTCATCTATGGATGGTATCATTGTTCTCCATTGGACGATTGAGCTCATTTTAATTTTTTGATGCTTCTGATGCATGTATATCTCCATGGCATACACTATACAAGATTATTGTTTCTCCTTCGTGGTGAGAATGGTATACTTCTCTGTCTTTTTTTTCCTCAACATGGCTATTTTGTGCATAGTTAGTGGGTTTGCTTCTCTGCTTGATGCCTTTGTTTATCAATGGGCCTCGGCTCTACATAATTGTGGATTTCTACTCAATGCACAACAATGCAGGAACAACCCTAGGCTAGATTTTCATCTCAGGTAAGGTTTCTTTCTTAAACCTAGGGTTTTAAGTTATTGCTTCTATTCACATTTATTAGATAAGTATTGTTGTTAATCGTATGGTCTTTTATTTTTATGAGGTAGAAATTCAGGGTCACAAGGAGGGGCAAAAGTTGGAGTTCGGATTCCTAATGTGGCTGGCACATCTGGAATGAAACTATCCTGTCTTTTTACTAGGTATTGTGCTTTAGCCGAAGACGTTTCACCTATTTGGTAGCTCTTGTAGTTAGCCATAAATTATTTAAGGCGAATCTTGTCTCTGAGGCATTTTTTTAATGGAATTATTCAGGGTTTTTATTACAACTGGATTTATAATACAAACTTAGTTATATTGCGAATTGCGTCTACCCTAAACACTCATTGGCTTAGCTCAACCTAAGTTGGTTATAGCATAGTGGTAGACCCTAGCTATGTGGTTCAAGTTTTAGTTTGTTTCCTCATCCTACCACTTGACTATAGTTAAATGGAGACAAGTTTTTCAGTCTTGAATGTTAATATGAACTATTTACTGTTGCGGACATGCCATTCTCATCTTCTTCAAATTATCTATTTTTTTACTGAAATATGTACTCAGTTGGCTTATTCTCTATGTGATAACATGGTTAAGGAAGTTTGTATCCTAATTGTTTTCACGGTTAATTTTCCTCCGGTCTCATTTGTCTACTGTGTAATAGTTTGTTTACGAAATTACAAAGGCCAGTTGCTAGTTAATGGCTAAGTGCAGAAAGTTCTTTGTCCATGGAATAGTATTGGATTTCTTACCTATTCTTTAATGGATATCAACCCTTGTCGATTGTTTTCTGTATATTAGAATGACTGCCAATTTTTAACACTTCTCTCGTCGAAAATTGTATCTAAATTTTATATTATTTATTGGAATTTTTTAAAAGTTATTTCATAATGAATTTCTATTATATCAATGTCATATCTCAATATTTTGGGTTTGGTCATAGTAACAAAACCCAGTTTCCTGCTGTAATAATTTACATCTCTTGATATTTTGGTTTGGCATTTGCATCAACCCTGTTACTGTTGTATAATTCTACTGTGGTAAAGATAATCAAGGGAATATTAACTTTTCCCGAGAAATGAATTCAAGGGTTAATTTAACTTACTTAGTGTCTACTATTATTTTATTGTTCCTTACATGAATACTGTCATTTTTTATTACGAAAGTTACAAATTTCCATTCTTGGACATACAATCAGTAAATTGTTTATTATCAGTTTTATGCTTTCTTTTACTGCACATAATAACATGAGTTTTCTTACTTCTGTCCAAAGTACATTGTTTCCCTTTGCTTATTTTTAAACAACCTTAAACCTGTAAATCACTCATTATTGTACCTATACAATAAAAAGTATACTTATCTGAATTATTGTTGAATTCCAGACAAGAGCCTGCTACTTGACTTTTGCTTTTGCTGCTCCTTTCCTCCCAACTGTGAGACTGCCTTAATGAGTTGTATCCCCCCGAGTTGTTCCTCGCACACATGAACTATCTTTGAGATTATAATCTCTCATAGAAAAACTATCTATTTTTATTGTTCCTTAGATGGCTACCATGATTTTTTTATTATGAAAGTTACAAATTTCCACTCTTGAACATATAGTAAGTAAAAGGTTTGTTATCAATTCTATGCTTTCTTTTACCGTACATAATAACATAAGTTTTCTTACTTCTGTCTGAAGTACATTATTTCCCTTTGCTTATTTTTAAAGAACCTTAAACTTGCAAATCACTCATTATTGTACCTATACAATACAAAAGTATACTTATCTGAATTATTGTTGAATTCTAGACAACATCCTGCTACCAGAATTTGGCTATTGTTGCTTCTTTCCTCCCAACCATGAGACCACCTTGATGAGTTGTCTCTCCCCGAGCTATTCCTCGCACACATGAACGATCTTTGAGATTAGAATCTCTCGTAAAACAACTATCTAGTTTTATTGTTCCTTAGATGGCTACCGCGATTTTTTATTATGAAAGTTACAAATTTCCACTTTTGAACATACAATAAGTAAATTGTTTGTTATCAATTCTATGCTTTCTTTTACTGCACATAATAACATAAGTTTTCTTAATTATGTCTGAAGCACATTGTTTCCCTTTGCTTATCTTTAAAGAACCTTAAACCTGCAAATCATTCATTATTGTACCTATACAATACAAAAGTATACTTATATGAATTATTGTTGAATTCCATATAAGAGCGTGCTACTAGACTTTAGCTTTTATTGCTCCTTTCCTCCCAACCGTCAGACCACCTTGACAAGTTGTCTCCCCCAGAGCTGTTCCTCGCACACATGAACTGTCTTTGAGATTATAATCTCTCATAGAACAACTATCTAGTTTTATTGTTCCTTAGATGGCTACCGCGATTTTTGATTATGAAATTTACAAATTTTCACGCTTGAATATACAATAAGTAAACTATTTGTTATCAATTCTATGCTTTCTTTTACTGCACATAATAACATAAGTTTTCATACTTCTATCCGAAGTATATTGTTTCCCTTTGCTTATTTTTAAAGAACCCTAAACCTGCAAATCACTCATTATTGTATCTATACAATACAAAAGTATACTTATCTGAATTATTGTTGAATTCCAGACAAGAGCCTGTTACTAGACTTTGGCTTTTGTTGCTCCTTTCCTCCCAGCCGTGAGACCGCCTTGATGAGTTGTCTCCCCCCAGGATTTTCCTCGCACACAGGAATTGTCTTTGTCTTTGAGACTATAATCTCTCATAAAATAGATATCTAGTCCCAACTAGACTTAACTCTGGAAATCTTCTTGACTCTTCACCGCAGAATCCTCTTTTCAATTCTCTCCTTTTTCTCTCTCTTGATCTCAGATACCTCTATCCTCTTGATCTTTCTTGAATGAATCTTCAAGAAATTAGTTAGGGACAGGTAACTGTCAATCCTAACTACTTAACATGTGAAAACAATATTTACATATAGCTGTTACTCCATTCTTGCATAACTTAATTTAACAAATAGTTTTATAAAATAATAATAATAATCATAATAATAAATCTATTTAGTTCTAAAGTAAATTAAATATTTACATTTGCTCAATATATCACACTTTATATAGTAAATAAATAATATTAGATACTCAATATTATAATCCATAAATTAATAATGTTAATTTCGTTAATAACTTAATCAATTTTTTTTTTTATATATATATATATTATATATATGAGAGAAAGAGAAAGAAAAGAGAATAAAGAAAAATGAATTTTAATATGAATGACATTTTTTTTATTCATTATTTAATTTATAACCTATATAAATGTACATAACATATTTTTGGATTTGAATGTTTTAACAAAATCACATTTTTTATCATTAATCCTATATTAGATATATCAAATTTATTTTTTATCTATTTTCTACAAAATAAAATAATAATATAATATAAATATATATATATATATATATATTTATATATATATTATATATTATATATAAATAATCATGAGATATATTGAATAAATTAAATTGATTTAAATATATTTACTATTAAATATAAATAATAATATATAACTTATTTTATAATAACAATAATTTTAATATTAATAATAATTCTTAAATAGGTAGATATTTGAAGTATTTTTTATTTATTAAATATACTTGCAACCAATTAATATTATCAAACAAAAATCTGGCATGTCACTGTTTATGTGTATATATAAATTCTGTTTATATATATTTTAGTTTATTTGACTAAAATGTTTATGGTATATTATAAATTGTGTGTATATAATTTTTAGTTTATTTGACTACAACAATATTTGGTGGAGAATAATTTTTTTGAAAAAAAAATCTTTTGAAAATTTATTATATTTAGAAGGTCATATATTTTTATTTAAAAAAATTTATTATATTTTATATTAAAAAGAATTATAACTTTAAAAAAACTATATTTAAATTAAGAATTAATTATTTAAAAATAATTTTAAATAATTTAATAATTGAAATAATATAGTTTGTATTTTTAAATACAAAATCAAATATATCTCTTACTAAAAATTTATAAACACCTATGTCACAATTTATTTTTGGGTAAAAGCTTCATTTAAAAAATATAAAAATATACCCTAACTTTTTCAGCTATAACATTTTTATAGTCAAAACAATGTTCCATTCAACAAATAGTAAGAGACTAAAATTGAAACATAAGAAACTAGAAACTAAAATTGAAACATAACAAGCAAGTGGGATTTACAATTTATCTATTAGTGATAATGGGTGTAACGAGGGTTGGAATTTCGATTTTCCTTTACCCATTATACAATTCTTTGTTGACATGAGACTAAAATTGAAACATAAGAAACTAAAATTGAAACATAAGAAGCAAGTGGGATTTACAATTTATCTATTAGTGATAATGGGTGTAACGAGGGTTGGAATTTCGATTATCCTTTACCCATTATACAATTTTTCGTTGATATTTTGGGTTTTTATGTTTTGGATTTTCCTTTACCCATTATACAATTTTTTTGTTGATATTTTGGGTTCTTATGTTGCTCGTCAAGAAACATTTTGTTTAAAATTTTAATGTTCTTACAATAAATTAACCCTTTACCAATAAATATTTGATTATAAAATTACCTTTCAATAACATAATTATGTTAAATTTTCACATATTTATCATAAAGAAAAAAAATAAAAAGACCATAACACACAAATGACTTATTCATGATGATGATGATGATGATGGTTAGTGTCCGCTGAGATCAAACATTGGTCTATCAGACCTAAAGAAACAAATTATTTATTTTGATTTAAGATTTTATTCGTATGCTAAAAAGCTTGGAGAGAAGCCTCTTGAACTCACTATAATTTTGAGATTGTAAAAGGCTAGGAAGGTGAATATTGTAACAAAGATTGTGAAACTGAGATCTAATGTGGTTGTACATGGGGCACTATAAGAGGAAGTGGTTTTCATCCTCGATGTTCCTATTCTCACATATATGGCAGATCCTTTCCATCCATGGTGTTTTAGGAACCGTCCAATGACCTGTTTCACTATGGAGCTCATGAGAATTCGTTCTAATCTTTGCTATATTAATTTTCTTCTTTGAGCTAGTTAAAATAGAGAGATACTTTTTATCTTCTAGGGTGGGGTTGATGAACTTCTTATAATAACTTAATTTTCTTTTAGCCGCTAAATCATTCTCACGCCACATTTTTCTTTGAACATAGAAGTAACAATATCTTTAATGTTATTAATGTTTTGCAATCCATCATTCTCATTAATCTCCCAATCCCTTGTGTCTTTATGCCACCCCTGATTGAGACTTAGGTGGTTTTGGCTGGAATTTAAAGCTAGCTTAGGAAGTCTATGATCGTCTATGTTATTGAGTTTGTGCTTGTACAGTAGAAACCTAATCATAGCTACGCTCTTAATATGGGAAAGAATAAGGAGAATAGGATAAGGTGTATTACTTTTAATTTTCAGGTTATAAGTTATAAAACACTTCTGGATTTGCTCAATCTTTCTCCATGATTCTCTAGAGATGCTACAACCCCAAACCTCACAGCCATATAAGATAACAGGAGTGACTAAAGTTTCAAATAGGAACTTCTTTTTATCCCACATTACGAGGTTTGTTGTTTTACAATTATTTTCAAGACCAAAATAAGCTTTCCACCCTCCATTAATCCTTTGCTCAATGTTATGGTTCCAGTTGAGCTTATGATGAATATAAATTCCTAGTTACTTGTAAGAATACAATTCCTCCAAGTCATTATTGTCATACATAAAATTAGCATAAGTGTCCTTCTTGGATTTGATAATCATAACTTTTGTTTTCTCAGTGTTAATAGTCATACCCATGGTAGAGTAGAAATCCTTAAGAAGCCTGAGTTGCTTATCAAGATTAGATGGGAACCTTGCAAAAATAACAATATCGTCAGCATAGAGAAGAAGGATGATGACTATCCCAGCTAAGATCGTGCCATCACATCCTACTTCCTCTAAATATCCCTTGAGATTACCGATGTAAATGCCAAATAGGGTAGGTGAGAGGGGGCAGCCTTGTTTAACTCCAATGTTACACTTAATATCTTTCGACCACCCCTCATTGCTCTTTAGCTTGGCAATTACATTCTCGTATAACCTTATAGCGACAACTCGCAACTCGAGAAGAACCTTTAGCTCTTCTAATCTATTCCAAAGGTTGTATCTAGGAACCGTATCAAAAGCCTTTCTAAAGTCCACAAAGCAACAAAATAAATTGGATTTACTATTACGACATTCCTTCGCAATGATCCTAAGTGTAACGAGGTGGTTTACTGTTGAGTGATGCCTTCTGAAACCTGCTTGGCCTTTAGCCCGCTTACCTTCACTTTCAAGCCATATGCTTAACTTATTTTCCAAAATACTACCATATAACTTGGCTAAGAGAGGGCTGTTCTCTGATAAATAGAGGGGTTATTTGTATCGCCACTTTTAAAAATAGGGATAATGAGGCTCTCAGTCCAAGGTTTAGGGAACCCTTGCTTGACTGCTTGATTGAAAAGCTTGTGGATGTGGGGATGAGGATAGGACCTCCAATTTTTAAGATTTTCGTCTAGTAACCTTCAATGTCCTTAGCTTTCCCATTAACCGGGTGATTAACCCCAAACATAATGTCTTCTAAATAGAAAACTTCTTTCGTTGTGAGCAGGGTTTCCAAATTATCCATGACATTTGGAGATTCATAAAGCTTTTTAAGATATGAATTCCAATCGTGAAGAGCAATTTTATTATTATCTTTAGTCTTCCTAGTCAGAGTCTCCCTCCAAAATTTCTTAGGAGCTACCTTAGAGAGGTGTAAGAGATTCTCCTATCTTTGATGAATGTACTGCCTCTTTTTCCTTTTCGTTAGGGCTTTGTATATTTTTATCTTGTCCATTTTAAGAGATTCATCAACAACTTACTTAATTGCTCTCCTCGCACATTTACAATCTTTGTCATACCATGGGTTGGTTTTGCTATTTCTTTTATTATTTGAAACTTCAATTGAGAACTTGTTAATAGAATATGAGAGGGTTGTAGTAAAATTATGATAGAGGTCTTCTACGTTGTCTATACTAGATAAAGGAAGCAAATTAGTTTTTAATTCATTTAGAAAGAGCTATACTAGATAAAGGAAGCAAATTAGTTTTTAATTCATTTAGAAAGAGATCGTTTTTATTTCTATCAAATATTAAGTTCTTTTGGTTGTAAGTATTATTTTCTATGGAAACTCTATGCATGACAAAACTGAGAGATATAAGTAAAGGCCTATGATCAGAGTCAGGTTCATGGTCATTTAGGATGTCAAAATTTATTATTTCGTTGTATAATGGGAGATCAAAAATAACGTAGTCTACCACACTGCTACCAAGTCCATGGATGCAGGTCATCTTGCTGGAATTGGGCCACTTCTTTAGACCATTGCAAATTATGAGATCCTGAGCACTACAGAGTTTGACTAGCTCCGACCCAAACAAATTTTCCCCGAGGTCTTCAGAGCTCCTTTTGTACCTACTAGCCAGAGTAGGGTCTTTGTCTAACCAAAGAGGATTAGGGTTGGAATGATTACTTAGAATAATAGCTTGGTTGTTTGAAGTTCGAGCATTAAAGTCACCTATTAAAAGGATATTAGCATTATACCTTAGGCTAGAAATATCATTCTCTAAACCATTGTAAGGGTTAATTTTATTTAGATTCTTCTTCTTATAGAAGCTAGAATTGATGGGGGGAAATAACATATTGCTATGTAGTACTTTTTATTATTAATGTCACCGATCTCTATCCAACTATATTGGTTGTGATCTTGAATCTTGGTTTGAAATTGCATGGAACCTTCACAATAAAGTCTTTGGAACTTGAAATCAATTGTCCTTGCCCCGGACATGCCATAGCATTTGCATATATGAGACATGACTAAGCATATCTTATAGGTCATATAAGATGGCCAACATAGTAAACCTATTGAATGTTATCAATAACAACTCAAAAGTAAATTAATTAATATGGTTTATGTTATTATTTAGCTGGATAATGAGATATGCACTATTGTTAACCAGAGTGAATGCATAGTATTTGAACCTTTTAAAAATTAAAAGACTAAAATTATAATAAATGGACATTGTAGATCTCTTAACATCATGTTATAGGATTATGTTATGATTTCTTCCACTATTACATTCTTAGAGAACAAACACTTAGAAGTATTAAATGTGCTAAAAGCATGCTCTCATCAAATCCTTCTTTCTATTTATCACCAAATTCTAGTAAAATCAATATATATAAACAAAAAACCATTGTGTATTAAAGTAACATTAAATAAAATAAAATAAAAACTCACTCTAACTAACTAGTTAGTTTATTATTTAGACAAAATAATTTATTTGAAAATTCAAAATAATTTTCACCTTGGTGTATTATTTAGATACTATACCCTTTAATCTAACTTCTAGACATATCAACTAAAAACTAACTATATTTAAATTATCATACTTCGATAACTACAGTAGTGGAGATTTCAACATAAAATATTGAACATTTGAAACATGTTTATTTTTCTAATTGAAAGTATATAATCAATCCTATGTGCTTGATGGTTAGCCCTTGCATATCTTTCAAGTGTCATTTAAAAACAATAATTTATATTATACCACCGGAAAGTTTAGATTCCCAATAAAACTAAGTTCCATGTAAACATAAAATATTGAACATTTGAAACATGTTTATTTTTCTAATTGAAAGTATATAATCAATCCTATGTGCTTGATGGTTAGCCCTTGCATATCTTTCAAGTGTCATTTAAAAACAATAATTTATATTATACCACCGGAAAGTTTAGATTCCCAATAAAACTAAGTTCCATGTAAATTAGGAGATAATTTTTAACATTATCTAATATAAGGTTTTATACAAAACATAAATACATGACACCCTAAAAGCGCACAAGAGCATACCACCAACGTCCAGTTTTCATATCTATCTAATAAGATAAATTCATTTTACAACAAATTATTAGTTGTTTCAAACTAATGTCACAACTTACAAGTTTCTAAATTTCATTGCTCCAATGGTAATATAAGCAAAGAAATGAGTCAAGTTGCATGGAAGCTATGCATTAAATCCAAATAAAGATGGAGATTGGATATATGTGCAAAATATTCTCCTCATATTTAAATGCATATTGAGAAACATAAAGGGAAAGATGCTATGTAATAGTAGAAAAATTCTCCAATCTAAATGTGCCACATCTCTTACTGCATTTTTAAAAATGTTGGTAAGATGTGGGACACCTAAGCATATGAAATGAAAATAGACAAAAAAATATAATAAAAATCTCATTCTCCAATAGGTGGTGTAGTGGGGCCTTCAATATTATAGAACTTCATTCTTTTAATATTAATTTGACATAAAAATGTAATACTTTGACCCTAATTATACTGGATAAAAATATATCATGTTGGAGTTCAATTTTGTTTTGTCATAAACATGTTTATAATTTGGATTCTTTATATTTTTAATCCTTATCTATGTTTAATTGGTTTGGGATAAAAATAAATATTTACTTTTTAGAATGACGAGGAGATAAGATTTGAAAAGATTTGTGTACTCTTGTTTGCACCTAAATTTGAAAAGATTTGTGTACTCTTGTCTGCACCTAAAGAAAGCAACATGCACTCTACACTCTACAATATACTTGAATTTGGTTATAAATGTTGGTAAGATGTGGGACACCTAGGCATATGAAATGAAAATAGACAAAAAAAATATAATAAACATCTCATTCTCCAATAGGTGGTGGTGTAGCACGGCCTTCAATATTATATAACTTCATTCTTTTAAGATTAATTTGACATAAAAATGTAATACTTTGACCTTCAATATTATAGAACTTCATTCTTTTAAGATTAATTTGACATAAAAATGTAATACTTTGACCCTAATTATATCTCCAATAGGTGGTGTAGCGGGGCCTTCAATATTATAGAACTTCATTCTTTTAAGATTAATTTGACGTAAAAATGTAATACTTTGACCCTAATTATACTGGATAAAAATATATCATGTTGGAGTTCAATTTTGTTTTGTCATAAACATGTTGATAATTTGGATTCTTTATATTTTTAATCTTTATCTATGTTTAATTGGTTTGGGATAAAAATAAATATTTATTTTTTAGAATGAACCTAATTATACTGGATAAAAATATATCATGTTGGAGTTCAATTTTGTTTTGTCATAAACATGTTTATAATTTGGATTCTTTATATTTTTAATCCTTATCTATGTTTAATTGGTTTGGGATAAAAATAAATATTTACTTTTTAGAATGACTGGGAGATAAGATTTGAAAATATTTGTGTACTCTTGTTTGCACCTAAACAAAGCAACGTGCACTCTACAATATACTCGAATTTGGATTAAGTATAACGTGACTAAAGTTAATTTTTTTTTTTTTCTATGTTAAGACTAACTTAAGTACCCACGGGAGATTTGAACCAGTGACCTATGGCAAGGAGTGCCTTAACAGCGCACCCATTCACAGTCAATCCAAAGCCCAGTGGGCTGACTAAAGTTAAATTAAGTAACATTCTAAAACTTAAAAAAAAAAATTATAAATTAAGTTTACATTAAAACAAATATATCAAAATAATAAATAATTATTTTTTTATAATTGAATTATTTGCTTTTCAAATATTTTAATAAGAGATTTTTAAGATTTGATCTTTCTAGCCACTTGGTAGAATCCACATTTAAGATGGATCTAAGTTGGTTTAATTATTAATTATAACTATATATCATTATCATTAATTATTAATTTTTTTTTTTGATTTTTGATTTTTGATTTTATTTATTATTTTTTCTAATTTTATTTTGACTAAGTCAAATGTTATAAAAGAAATTACAACATCTCTATCATATTGGAGAGCATTTGCTCAAAAATATTTTAAAAAAGAAGGAATTCCTCACTGTCTTAAAATATACAGTGTAACAAAAAATAGTATTTACATCAAAACAAATTTATTAAATGGAAAAAATCATTACTCAAATACAGTATTAAAAAAATATTCCATTTCATTGATGTATGTTTTTTTATTCATTATTTAATTTAGGGAAGTATATCTATATATGTTAGGATGATTATTATAACTAATTAAATTATTTCTTAGCCATGAAATGCTTTTTGTTTTTATGGTTTTTTTGGTTAATTTTAATCAAAATATGGCAGGGATTTTTAATATGTAGAGTGCTAAATCTACTTTCAAAATTCATTTTAAATAACAAAAATTCATAATCTTGCTTGAAATTGTATAACATGGTGAAAAAAGCTATTTTGTATATAAATTAAAATATTTTTTTTAATCTACAATTTAAAAAAAAAATAAATTCTCTAGTAATAAATTCAATTATAATCATAATTTTTTAATATATAAATATTAAATTTTCAAATAAAAACAAATAAACCTTATAATACTAATTAAAAAACACTAATTCTTATCATTATTTATATAAACATTTTAGTTTAAATGTATTAAAAATTAACGTTATATAAAGTTGTATTTATCTGGTGAATATATATATAATCTGTGATGTGTGAGTCTTCCCGTTTAGGCACGACATTTTTTAAGCCACTAAAATTTATTGTAATTAATCATAGGGATGTTAACTCCGACCGTAAATTCAGAGCTAACCTTCTTTATCTGTCCAGGCTCACATCTATTTAGACTTATTGTAGCCTTTTTCCCTCGAGTTTTTGTCGTTGGCCTTCCAATGGGTGTAACAGGTTCTATTTCCGCGACTTGAAAATGTCTGACCACTAGAGTAAAGGCCGACACTTGTCTGAGATGTAACGACTTTGGATGTAACAGGTTCTATTCCCACGACTTGAAAAAGTCTGACCACTCGAGTAAAGGCCGACACTTGCCTGAGATGTAACGACTTTGGCATCACTCGCCTTCCTCCCCTGAACCTCAATGCATTTTTCAATGACCTCTTGAAAATTATCCCGGGTCTCTTGAAGCAGTGCTCCTCGGAAGCCTCCATTCATTATAGCAGAGGAAAACTTTCTTCAAACCCGTCATTGGTGCTATTGTTGGCAGTGCATTGCCTCTCTTGGAATTCACTTCCCATAGAGTTGAAGATGATTCCAAAGGGTGGTTACTTGTGGCCGTCTCCACAAAACAAACCAATATAATCCCTTTAAATTTGCATGTGATCCACTAAATTAACCGGCGGCGGCAAATCATTTATTTGATTCAACTCGGAGTTTACACCCTCAGAAATGGCACAGAATCTGCAACCAAACATCCACCAAAAGTCCATTCTGCGATTTGACTAACAAAATAATGTGCAGAATCAAATATTAAAGCAAGCTCGGATTTACTTTAGGTTTTCCTAGATGCCTTTCCCAGGATTTCAGAATTTCATTGCTGCAAACTTAATTTGAAGCATGGTGTGCATGCAAAATTATCCACACATAAGAATTATCACATACACCAGGGCCATGACAAAACATACCAACGTTGCTAGAGACAGGATATCACATACACCAGGGCCATGACAAAACATACCAACGTTGCTAGAGACAGGATAGCTTGCTGGAGGCCGGACAAGTGACCATATCGAGGAGAAGAACCTTAGCTTCCCCTTTCTTGAATAGGTATTAATGACGTTTTCAGCAAAATATTAAGCGTCAAAACGGTTCCAAACACGTCTTACAAAATGGGTTCAAAATTTTCTAACCATCGAATACGTTCAAAAGGCCTTATGACGGGCAAAATGCCCGTATAACTGAATGCCATTTTGGACTAAATGTTTCCACCTTCTCGAACAAAATGATAATACAAAAAAGCCTTGGCATCAGCCAATGTTTTTAGGTTGATGCTATATTAACAATAATTATTGAGGTAGTCAAAATTACTCCGTCCAATCTGACCTTGCTTAATAATATTAAGCGCGTATGTGCAATTGAACAATATAAAGTTTTCAAGAATTCCAATAAGTGGTGCTCAGATTCTACCTTTCCGGTGCTCGTGTCCCTGTACCCATATCTACCTACGAGACTCATTTGGGGAAAGAAAATCCATTCTAATCCTTCAGTCCGTAACTAAAGAAGCTCTCTGTTGTCTTCTAACTCAACTCTCATTACCGATGTTCGGTTAAAATGTTATATATATGGTCTATACTGTATACATCATATGCACTTCTATATTTAAACATGAACCTAAACAAACTCAATTGTTGCTATATTACTTGATGACGACGTCGATGACGCATAATGTAGATCGGTCAATTTAGCGAAGGGTGGCGCATGTGTGAGCAAAGATCCAACCATGTTCTGCAACCATTGCCCATAAAACATTCAGCATTCCTCCGCTCTTCATGCGACCAATTTTACACTTATATTCCACACTTTGTATTGTTTCTTTCATAAATTTAAGGAATTAAGTTCTATAAGAGAGGAGATGTGGGAATGAAGGGATGTAGGTAGCTAGGACTGGTTGTGCACTGAGTCTCTTGGTGACATCTCTGGAAAGTATCCGGCTTATCAAGTCCTTGGAAGAGTGCTGCCTCAAATATATCTTGTGGTGTTTCTCCAACAAAAGAGTGAATTCCATTTAGCATTATGCACGAGACCACCTCGCGCTCTACACATCCATTTTCTCATTTTAATCCTTCCCTCCCAACACCTCTGGTGCTACGTAATACGGAGTACCCACAATTCCTTGCATTAATCCTTGCCCTGAATACATTAATTTCTAGCTTCAACCATGGGATTCATTGATCCCTATCAGAAATTTATAGACTTGCATGAGACGTTAAGGATCAAGCGTTAGCGTACCTAGAGAGAAAGAGGAGGCTTGCCCAAGCTTGGTTTGAGCGAGGGAAATTGAATTTCTGACATAGAGAATGTTGTCAGGTTTTATTTCTCGATCGGAAATTCCCATGGACTGGCAATAGCCGATGGCTTCCGTAGAATGATGGGTTGTACTTTGAAGACAACCTCGTCAATGACAAGGACAATGCCCAGAATATTCACATTCACTAAAATCTTGGGAAAAGCTTTTAATGGTGGGTCGTAGTAGGATCGTACAAGATACAATGAAAACTCTAGGTCAAAAACTTACTAGAATGAGAATGATCAGGTTAATAGGGATTGTAGGGTTTTAAATTAAAGAGATGTTTAGGGGACAATTGAGAACCTATAAGGTTTAATAATTTAGGCATTTAAGAATCTAAGCTTTAACTGTATAGACAGAATGAAAAAACCAAGAAGTTGAAAATGAATTTTATGGAAATAATGGAAAAAACAATAAAAGAGTTAAATTAAAAACATGAGTACCTTATGATATGATAATATATGGATAAATTCATAATATTAATTTAAATAACCCTGCTACATACACTTATTCCAAAAAAATAATAAAACAATAAACACATTAAAAAAAATACATCACTACTTCAATTCTAGAACTCCCAACCTTCAAACCCTACTTCAAAACCCTACATCAACTCTAGGACTCCCAACCTTCAAACCCTTTCTCAATAGCTTTACTGGTCTTTTATTTTTCTCCCAGGACTAACTGTTTAATCAGTTAGGTAATTGATTCAGTTGGTAATCGTAAAACTACCACTCTTTTACAAAAAGATTTTAAAATAAAAATTAAAATGTTTTAATATTATATATATAAACACCTTTTTTAATAAAATACTATCCCGTCATTTTTACAAAATTTAAAACGTATTTTCAAATTACATTTGGGTACTTTTGGAGTCATATATATATATATATATATATATAAATATAAGTTTTTAATGAGAGGTGGATTGTAATGCGGGCCTAGCTTAGCCTCACATGCATGTCAGAAAACCACGGGTGGTTTCATGAAAACTACGCGATGAACCCTGTGGTGGTTTTGGAAATGACGGGGTTACCCCTTGCATTTGATTTCCAGTGTTGATCTGTGTGTGGATGCTTTTTGCAATAAAACCTACACAGGATATGCTAATCCCAGGTAAACATACAAACTTGTCCTGACTGACCGAAAATGGCAGCGATGGCCTTGCAACTGTTAGTATCAATCATGTCGTTTTGTAAAATTCCTTCTGCATTTAATATTCCATGTGACAATGTTGTTCTCACCAGTGAAAAAATGTTCCAGTTGTCATTATCATGTAAGTTAACAACACCAGTGACAAAATGTTCCAGTTGTCATTATCATGTAAGTCGTTGGGTAAGTTAATACTCAAGATTAAGCTGGTAGCTGCTATACTAATATGCTCCATCAACAACATTGGAAGGATTCTGAAAGGAACATTCAAGTGTAGTGATGGGTGACCGTTAACATTGAGAAACACAGTAAATCCGATTATGATCCCCTACTATAATTTATACAGTGCTTTCATCTTCCTATTCTCAGAGGAAAGTGCAAATCTCACATAGAATTACAGTTTCTACATGCGGGAACTCCGTCGTGCAATCATGTGTTGTCCAGGATTTGAGAAGCCTATTTCCATTGAATTCGTCGATAGGAAAACAATAATTATGGAAATAGATGATGGGTAAATGATGAACAAGCCCCCAACAACAACCATTACTCATGTATTGAATGATATGGTTGACTTTCTACTTGGATGACATCTTAAAGTTCTCCTAGGACCAGGAGAACTTGATTCTCCATACAAATACGAGTGGGTAAAATGGTTAGGAAAAGTGCAATGGACCAAGCTTGACTATGAATATTGTGAATGAAGGAATCTCAGATATTGTGGATCATGCAGTCATCATGGTATTTAATCATAGCCAACATGCTAAATTGCATGTAATTTATAAAATTGATGGATGGACTGGGTGGAGGATACATTGAAAGAATTTAATTTGGAAAATGCATTTATGAAAAATATTACAACGATCCTCAACATCACTACATCTCCAAATTGAACCTGCAAAGCTGATGCAGGTTGGTTTGTGCCAAACAAATTTTCTATGCATTCCCTAGCTTATGGCCACCTTTACCAGTTCAAAGAAATTGATCCCACGTTACCCAATTCATGGCCACCATCACCGGTTGCTCAAAATGTGCTAGTTAGATTTCATTGTAGGATGACATCAAAGAAATGCATAGTTGAACCAAGCATCTCATTCACCGCTAAACCAAAATAAGATTGTAAAACAATAAAAACTAAAACTTAAAGACTCATTCTATTACATTAATTCAAAAAATCTCCAAACTTCTTATGATTTGTGTCGTCGAACTTATCTTTTCATGACAAGACAAAAAATAAAAACAAGGTATGGTAGGCATGTTCATAAATTTAATTTGTTCTTAAATATTTGACGTGCTGCTGCAAGTGTGGAGGCCTTGTATGCTGGAATGGGGAACTCGTCCTTATGCTCTGCAAAACGTTAACTTGACATTCCTTCAGCGGAAAAACAAAATTTTCTCTTTGTTGCAAAATATTCTTTCCCAGATCTACTTGCATACTGTTTGAAAATGGTTTTTATCAATTGTTTAATGCAGTGGTTGGGAGTAATTTTCCAACACACTCCCTTTAATCACAACCAAAAATATTCACTACACCCAAACAATCTCTCAAATGGATTTCCAATGGCTTTGTGAAGATGTCACAAACGACTCTTATGTCTTGCAATGCTACAGAACAATTTCTCCATTGTTAATCAACTCTCTAATGAAATGATACTTAGTATTGAGGTGCTCTGTTTTTGTGAAATATATAATTCTTAGACAACACAATTGCTAAATTGTTGTTGTTCCTTCTTATTCTTGCCATAAATCCTTCAACAATCTTCTTGTCAAAACTGCGTGACATCTTGTTGTTCTTGTTGTAACGACATATTCAACTTTTCCTATCAATAGAGACACAATTGGTTGTTTATTGGAAGCCCGTGATATGGATTTCGAACCCATGCAAAGTATATAGCCTAATGTGCTCTTTCTATCATCAACATTGCTTGCCGAGTCACTTTCAGTGCAACCAACTAGCTTGAAATCACTTGTTATAGTGTACAAAATACCATATTATTTTGTCACTTTGACATACTTTTTAGTCAAATTAGTGTCCTAAATTGCTTGCATAAATTATCAACCGAGGTTTGTAAATTGATGAAGTGTGGTGCACTATATGTGCTTATTTAACCTTTTCTTACTTCGTTGTTTTGTATTTTATGTTATTTTGGGGGGTTTTGTTCTTTGATATCTAAGAATGTTCAACCTAAAATTATGAGAATATTTAAGTGAATCTACAGAGATTTTCCTAAGTTAATCTAATTCTCTAAACCAAAAATTGTTGGCTAGTTAGAACCTAATTTGGAAAACAAAGCATCTATCTTATCTTATCATTAGTCCTAATCCATGGATCTAATTTTTAAAACCAAAAATGAAATTGCAGTGTTTGTTTGAAGTAAGGACAAAAAATGAAATCAATTAAAGTACTTCTGGTTACTTTAGCATTTAATTAGGTAGTATGATCTTCTTGAGATGGAGTATAAGCAACTATCTATACTTTAACTTCTAATCTCCTAGAAAAATAATCAGAGTATGCGACTAAGTGAGAATTTAAAAGAAAAAATATGAAAGCATGTAAAAATAACTGTAAACAACTAATGCAATTTTGACTTTCTCCAACATTCAAATTTGAAGCATTACCCTCTTGAAGTGCTATGTAAGAAGTCAATTATGCATTAGTTTTTAAGTTCCTAGGAAGCTAATAACAATGTACTGAGTAATTTCAATCATTGTATGAATTAGACATTTAACCATTTAGTTTAGGATCATCATCATCTTGAAATAGATTTTGAAAACATCCATTAACCCAGTTAATTGACAGTTTTGTTCTAAGAAAATGAATGACAAAACAGTAAGAAAACTAAGAAATTGTGTATTCTTATCACTTCAATCCTAATTCAATTTGGAAACAGAGTTATTTTTCTCCATGAAATATATTAGAAAAACAAGGTTGCACAATTGTGAATTATCACTATGCTATTGATAAAAAATTGGAACGAAATATTACCCTAATTAGAAAACAAATGTGTTGAAAACAGACTAATGCAAATTGAATTAAAAACAACAATAAAAAAACCTCCTCCAATGCAGGGGCCCTCTGCAACTAAATTAGCTGGACTGCTAGCTAGTTAAAGATGCTCTTAACTAATCATTCACCACACGAACTTTATATTATGATAAAATGAACCCTGAATTTAACACTTTCTAAATTGTTTCTCCGTTCTATGTAACCGATATTTAAAGGAAAATAGCATAGCTATTTGCAAGACAAACTTGCTACAAATGTCTAATTCGAATTAGATTTTCAATAGGACTATTGGAATCTTGATTTCCTACGATAGAGCAAATCAAGAGTCCTACTGCTTCTAGATAACATATTTTGACTCCATCTTTCACCATGATCTCAGGCTTTCTTTTTTGTCGATCTATACTGAATGAATAGGATAGAATCCATATGGAGATGATTCTAAAAATGCCCATGTGGCCCAATTATTCATTTGACACATGGAACCTGCCAAACCATGAGAGTAGCTATGGAATCAATAGTTAGCTACAGAATAGGCTATGTTCTATACTAAATTGAAAAAATCTACTCAAATAGCAAGAACATGAAAATATAATATGGCAATCAGTTTAATTCTTTCCTTAAGACAAAACTTAGCATTTATCATTGATTGGGGTCTGTAATATTAAGAAAAAGTGAGGGGAAAAGGTGAGAAAAACTATCAAGGAGAGGGTAATTATGAGGTTCAACATACCCCCACTGCAAAATCATTGCATGTCCTCATGCAATTTGCCAAAAATGTGAGTTCTTCTTCCCTATTGCATTTTCTCAGACACCTATGCTAGTACATCAAATTTCCTCCTTTTGTTCTTCTTTGAAGTGACTTCCATTCTGGGCATTCTCATAAGAAGCTTGTACTTGAAGTTAATGACTACTTTGTTCAAAACCTTATTCTTTCTTTTCAATTTCCTGTTTTTCTTATACCAGAGTCCTAGATGCAGAATGTTATTATCATGAATTTCCTTGTCCAATTTATTTTGTTCCTTAAAGGTCTCATTTTCTTGTTTGATATGCTTGTTCAATATTTCTAATTCATAAATATCATGTTTGAGAGCATCAATTAGAGGTTTTTGTGGATTGACATAAGGTTCTAGGTTCATTGAGGCACTTCTCTTCTCCAGTGATTTTATATAATCTTATATTTGTTGTTGCACTGGGTCTATGCCTGGAGATCTTCTGCTAGGGATACTTTCAAACTGATAAAAAAGAGAATTTTGAGGACTGTGTGCAGAAGAGATGTTAACAGGAGATGGTACTGGTGTTTCTTCATCTAAATTTATAAGCTCTGACCCTTTTGATGATGTTTTCTTTATCAAACCTTGGAGTCTAGAGCTCCTTCTAGGTTGCGGAGGACATACATTTTCCTCGTTTGTAACCTTTTTCTCCTTTCTCAGCTTCTCTCTTGTCTTGATTTTCTTTTTGATCTTTGTCAATTCTTCAGAGATTAGATTTTCATCATTCTTCTACAATGAAGACTCAATTATGCTTTCAATAGTTATATCTGTCTTTTTTCTTCTACTTCTTCTGACATTATCTTCTTTAGGTGACTCTGGTGCTTCTTGAGAATGGTTTCTAATAAGCAAATTCTCCTAGGTATCTCCTGTACTCTTTAAATGAAACTCAACCAATATCTTTATCAACCCATGATGATACGTGGTTATATCTATGAATTGTATTTTCTTTTTCACATTCGAGGCCACCGTTTTTAAATTATTTAGAAGCAATAAGGGAAGATTAATTTCCCTTTTTCATAGGAAATTCATTAGTAAATGAATATGGTAGACATACATCCAACCAAACCTCTCTTTACAAGTGATAAATTTCTATAAAATCAAGAGCGTGTTCCTCCATTTAGTTTTAAGAGCTGAGCTGGGGATACCTTTCCTAAAACCGGAGACATCCATACCTGGGTTTTTGAGTATTACTTTCCATGATTCATTGTGGAACTCTTGTTCTTGAAGCATATTTCACCATGCCTGGGAAGTTCTATAGCCTCAGCCATGAATGACTCAGTCACTACAAATTTGATATCTCCAATTTCTACCTCTACGCCATCAAAAGATCGAGCAAAGGATTTTGTAATTTTTTTTATGAAAATCATTAAATTTTTTGATGAATTTAATCCATCCAGATTTCTGCAACATTTCTTTAAGTTGTGGGTATCCTTCCATGTAGTTTTCTCCTATTGATTATGATCTGACAATTAGCCCCATGCCTTATACTGTGGAAAGTTCTCAACCTTCAGAATTACCCTTGCTTGTTTTATGAATTGCCTATGAATATGGTGAAAGGAATTGTGGGTTGGTATGAACAAATATATTGTAGGGGTTTTGGAGAAATGTAGACAAGTATGTCACATCATAGTCATGACTATTAATGGTCAACGAGGGACTCAATTATGGACCGTTATGCAACAAAATATTGAGGGTGTGGCTGATATGTAGTATGATGGAGATAGCAATCAAATCAAATGATGATTTGTCAAGGAAACATATGAATATCCATATTATACATGGTTTATGTTTTAACCTTGCTATTAAAATAAATTTTTGCACTTTACCTTTTAGAACTTAACCTTTTTGTTTGTTTCTTTCTTTGGTGTTTATCCTTAGTACCCTTTTAGCGTGTTGGTCTTCAAAAATTAATTCTTCAACTCCTTGCAATAATCATTTGTTTGTAATCTGTACAATTGTGTCAGAGCTGCTGAATGAGATATGCTACAGAATCGAATTAGCTGCAGAATGGAATTAGTTGCAGAATGTGATTTGTACAAAAATTAAGTATGGTTATCGAATATGAATGTGAAATGGAATGAAACTGAAAAATGAAATGAAAATGGAGTGAGATGGAATGAAACTGTAAAATGAAATGAAAATGGTGTGAGATGTAATGATATTGTAAAGTGAAATGGATTTGCAGATTATGAACTACAAATGAATGTAGCTTTATGTCACTACTTATTACAGAAAATAAATGGAAAATATAGGATGTCAGAAATCTCTGATTTTCACCCTATATTTTCTGTATAAGTATGGAAATAAATGATTGGTTTTCATACTTATACATTATATATATATAAAATAAAAGCTAAGTTAGTGAAGAAGAAGAATTCTTCTTCACCAACTTCATTTTAGTATTATGCTAGAAAATCTTGATAAAATCCTCTCTTGAAATTGGCTTATGATATATCTTCAACCGATGACCATTCAAAAGAAGAGGTACCTTTCTTTAATCTATTGCCCTTATCTTCACTGCTCTATTATCAAAGACTTTTTCAATCTCATATGACCCAAGCCAATGAGTTTGAAACTTTCCTTGAAAATCTTTGAATTTTGAATCGAACAAAGGTGCCGAATCCCCTGCTTGAAACTTCTTTTCCTTGATAAACTTATCATGCCATTTAGTCCTTTGCTACTGGACTATACTGGTTCTTTGAACTGCATCTTGTCTAATTTCATCAAGCTCATTGAGTTGCTCTAATCTATGTTTCTGTGCTTCTAATAAATCAAGTCCCAATTGGACTGCCATCTTGAAGGTTCTGATTTGAAACTTTATAGGGAACAAGACTTGCTTCCCATAAAAAAGTTCATAGGGAGTATTTCATGTTGTGTTCCTCCATGTAGTTCTGTAGGCCCATAAGGCTTCAAGAAGCCTTTTTGCCCAATCTCTTCTATGTAGATGTACAGTCTTAGTGAGAGTTCCTTCAATGACCTTATTGGTAGATTCAACTTGACCATTTTATTGTGGATGATAAGGAGTAGATGTTTTTTGTTTGATATTGTAATCTTCCACAAGCCTTTTCACCATTTTAGATGTAAATTGAGAGCCCTGATCTGTCACAATTTCTCTTGGAGCACCAAAACGAGTGAAGATATCCTCAAAAGGAAAATTAACTACAGATTTTTCATTAGCAAAAGGTAATTCTTTAGCCTCTACCCATTTAGTGACGTAATCAGTGCATACCAAAATATACTTTTTTTGTTTAGATGGAGGATTAATTAGTCCAACAATATCCAAGGCCCATTTTTCAAAAGGTTCAATGAGTACCTGAGTTTGTAGTGGTATTTCATCTTCTCGAACACATATTCTATAATTCATTAGTAATCCATGAGTATCTTGCACTTATTTGAATGTTTTTTCTTTTATCCATAGGAAAAAAATGTGAAGGTAATTTTCTTGTGACTAAGTAATTGGCAATATCTCCAAACCAAGGTTTTGAGTAGTTATTGCAAAAAGATATTCATCAGGAAATTTATCTTCAATTGGAATGTCATCTTTGATATTTTGAATTCTAGACAAGAAATCAGCAATTGTGTTTTGTTTGTCAAGTTTATCTAGAACAATGATGTTGAATTCTTGCAAGAGTAATAGCCATCTTGTAACTCTGCCATTAGTAATAGATTTATTCATTAAGTACCTAATTGCATGGTGGTCTGTATGAAAAAATGTTTCATAGCTTGTTATGTAATGTCTAAATTTGTTGATAGCATAAACAAAAACTAAGAATTCCTTTTCAGTTACAGTGTAATTTAACTTAGTGGGGGTCAAATTCTTGCTTGTGTAATAGATGGCGTAGGGGATCACATCTTTTTTTCCTAGTACAACTCCTAGAGTTGTATCTGAAGCATCTGTTGAAATGTTTTGGACCTCTTAGGATGGGTGCTTCCGAAATTTTTGCTTTTAAAGTCTCAAATGCCAACTTGCAATTAGGATTCCAATTGAATTCACAATCTTTGGTGGGTAATTTGAAGAGTGGGGATGCTAGTTTAGTGAAATTTTCTATAAATCTTCTATAGTATCATATGAATCCTAAAAAACTTATAACATCCTTTTGACAATTTAGATTTGGTAGTTTAGAGATGACTTCAACTTTAGATTTATCAACTTTAATTCCATCTCCTACAATGTTATGCCCTAAAACAATTCCTTCTGTAAACATCATAAAACATTTTTCATGGGTTAATGAAAGGTTTACTTCCTTACATCTTTTAAGAACCTTTTCCAAATTTTCTAAAGCTTCTACAAATGTATTCCCATAAACTGTGACATCGTCCATATACACCTCTACAAAATCATGTATTCGATCATAAAAAGTTCCTAGTACTACCCTTTGGAATGTTGCAGGTGCATTGCACAATCCAAAAGGAAGTACTCGGTAGGCATAAGTTCCCCATGGATAGGTGAATATGGTTTTATCTTGATCTTCAGGTGCTACCTGAATTTGATTGTAACCACTAAAACCATCCAGGAATGAGAAATAATTCTTACCTGCTAATATATCTAACACTTGATCTATAAAGGGTAGAGGAAAATGATATTTTAGGGTATCTTTATTCAATTCTCAATAATCAATGCATACCCTCCATTTACCATTATTTTTAGGCAGAATCACTATAGGGGAAACCCACTGGCTATCTGAAAATTGGGTAAATGAAGTTTACATTCAACAATTTTTGCAACTCCTCCTTGTTATAGCTCCAAATCTCACCCTTGATATTTGTGATGCTCCATTTATGGCCTAGGGCAACCCCTCCTTCTAGATCTGGTCGAAATACTTAAAAAACTGTGTTTTACTCCCTATAAGCGACATTGCCCTGAGCTAAACGTGTGTGTACGCTGATCTAGGTATGCCCAACCCATGTATATGTCTTAAAACACTTAAAAAAATTAAATTTCCTTAATTTCGGGCGGAGATTATGAGTTTTACATGTTGATTAACTATTAGTGCCCATGGCCCAACTATTCCTAATGAATTCCCAACTAAAAAACTACTTAGGGAGAAGTGTAAAAGGTTTCAATGGGAAGGCCTAAGGGGAGAGAGAATAGAGAGAAACTTACTCTGCTGAGATTATCCCTAATAAGGTCTAAAGATCCTTGTGCTTCCACCACTTCCCCTATTACAGGAAACCCTTGTTTCCTTGAGCTTTGATGTTATTTCACTAGTTGAGATATCTTTGTATGAGTCATGGAAGGAGCCTTTTGAAGACTTGGGATTGGATGGATCCGAAGGATGGTTCCGCCTGGAGCCAGCGAGAGGAAGATTCAAGTGATATCATTCCTTGCTTTGTTTTAGTTATTTGCAATAAAGAACCAATTGTCTTATTCCTGAAAGCAATCTCCTTCATGCATATGATGTTAATGTTATGGTTTATGTATGAATAATTGTTTCAATTGTATAATTGACTACCTTTCAATATGTTATGAAGTTGATTTCTGTATGATACTTGGTCCATATATTGCTATACTTCATTGAATTGGTTGTTTTGTAGGTCTAAGGATCGAAAGGAACCCCAAGAGGGTTTGGACCCTGGCTGGATCTACTAGAACAAAGGACCCCCGGGTGCACCTCTCTTTGCGTAGTTTGCTTATTTAAGTATCATGGTTGTGTGTAATGCTTATTTTTTACTGTAGATAACCCCCACTTTGCTAGGGTGTTGACCCAAAACCCTAGGGGACTTTTTCCCTCAACACTCCTTCACTATTTCCCTAAGATTGGGGTTCATCCTTCATTGAGGTTGTCTGATAGGTTTACAATTTTCCTCAATTTAGATGTGATGTATACAAATCTTAGGACTAATTCCTTTCATGTCAGTGTATTCCCATGCATATGCAGAAGAATGTTGTTGTAGTGTTTTGATTAGCTTTTCCTGTTGTACTTTTTCCAATCTATTGTTTATGTTCAATGTTTTTCCTCGAAGATTTCAACTCTAGAGCTACCAAATTATTCCATAGAATAAAGATACATCTGCCTAGATGACAAATATTCAATATTAGATTTTTCTTGAAATTGATCATGTTCATATTCTAGAAATGATTCAAAATTTTCCATTGTATTTAAAATTTGACTATCTTCAGTAATGGTTGAAATCGTAAAGAGAGGTTGAATATCATTTTCATCATCAATCCATTATTTTTCATCTATCTCTGTGATTGTTCTTGATAGGGGATATAGAGTGAATTTCTTAGTTGAGTTACCATCATAGATATAAATATGACGAGATGTACAACTAATGAAAGCATCAACTGTAGCCAACCAAGGTCTTCCTGATATAAGTGGATGTCCTCCTAGATTTTTCGCAGGGGTTAAGATCATAAAATCAATAGGGTACCCCCAAGAGTCTAAGGACACTGAAATATCTTTTAACACACCATCTGGTTTGATTATAGATCTATTTGCCAATTGCAGTAATGTAGGTTTACAAAGAAGATTAGGAAGCTTGAGTTGTTCCATGGTTTGTTTTCTCATTATGTTTATTGCTGCTCCTAAATCGATCAATGTATTCATAATTTCAACTCCATTGATACGTGTTTTTACAACTAGACTTCCTGGATCTAAATGTTTTTGTATGGCAATTTTTTCCATCATTATGTTTGCTATTTTTCCTACAAGTTGGATTCTTTTTACTTCTTTTATCTTTCTTCTTGGTTTCTTCATGCTCAACTTCTTTATTGTTTTATCTAAAATTGGAATTTCATTAATGATTGTAATAAAGGGATTTTGATACAGACATTTTTCAATTCATCTAGAAAATCATAATTAGGCAACATAACATGATTTCTACCCCTCTATCAACTTGTAATATTTCAAGAAAAGGAGGTGTAGAAGTAGATACAGATGGTTTCTCTATGATAGGAGTTCAGTTTATTGGTTCTTTTTTATTTTCATTTTTAGTGTTTTGGTTTTGAAGAGATGTTCCTTCTCCAAAACATTTATTTGGTTGTAGAGAATCTTCTTCAAAATTGTCTTGTTCTTGAATAACTACAGAAGGCTTCTTCTTTTCTAATATTCTCCTAGATCTTAGTTGGACATCATTGAGATCTAGAAGAGTGGTCATATAGGTTGGAATTGTTGTCCCTCCACCATATAGGTATTTTGAGGATTTTTATTGTTGGTGTTTGGTAATGGTTGGGTAGGTAGCTCATTTGGTCTCTGTGGGAATGGTAGTGAAAGTTGAGAATTTTGGTTTTGAAGTTGGGGTTATTGATTTTGTTGAGGAATTTGTCAGGGAGGATAGTTTGGATATGATGGAGGATACTGATAGTTTTGAGAGAATCTTCCATAGGGGTTTTGCATTCCTTGAGCCCAAGGTTGAAATTGAGATTGAGATTGCGGTTGAGGCCAAGGTTGCTACCCAGAATTCCAATTTGGTGGGCTATGATTATACATTTGGTTGTTAAAACCCTGGGTTTGTGGCCCCTGCTAAGGTCTTCTAGAGACAAAGCAAAGAGATTCTATTGGATTTGAAGTTGTTTCTTCTTGAAAAATAGCCTTAAAACTAGGAATTGAAGGAAAACTCTCGATTTCATGGTTTTCTAAACAAATCACACAAGTCTCTATGATTTTTTCATCCAAAGGGAATTCTCTTAAAGCATGCTTCTTTTTGCATTTGGGACAGAAAATAGCTAAGCATCAGTGTCGGCTTTCTGCTTGTTTTGTATCTTAAGGGTGTCTATCTGTTCACTAAGGCTCCCTAGAATATTTGTTTTAAATTCATCAAGCATGTTTCCAATTTCTGCGTTACTCATTGATCTAGTTGCAGATTTATTCACTCTAGTAAGAGAATGATCTCTTGGACCTTTCCCAGTTTTGGCTTTTCCTCTTGAGAGATGAATACATAATTCTTCAATGTCATTTAATGGAAGTTGAGAGATATCTCCCCTCCCCATCATATTAAGGATGTCTATCCACTCATCTCTAATGGCTTTTAATAAAAGATAGTTTAAAGTATGTTGATCTAAGTTCTCCATTTTTTCTCATTTTATGTTATAGTTGAATCTTTCAATTAAATCCTCCAAATTTCATCCTCTTTTTGCATCATTTTAAACAGTTCATGCTTGTCATTGATAGGCCTGCAATAATCCAAATACCTTTCCAAAAATTATTTGTTCATGTCTTTCCATGTCCTAATAGACTGAGTGAGCAACCCCATGAGCCATTTTAAAGCAGATCCTTTCAATGTTGAAGGAAACAACTTGAGTTTTTGAGAGTCATGTAAATAATCATAAGTTTCGCACAAGACTTCAAATTCAAATAAAAAAGTTTCAGGATCTTCACTTTTTAATCCATGGAAATTCGGGAAGACAAAAGGTGAGATATTTTTCATTGTGGCATTTGTATCTCCATTAACTATAGGGAATCCAAAGGAATTATCAAAATCCCTATTTCGTCTACCTCTTCCTCCTCCAAATATTACATTTTCTCCATTTATAACTTCTTCTTCTTCTTCTTCTCTTCCTGTCATTATAAATTCTTCAGAGCTAATATAAGCTTCAACCTGCAAGGTTAATTTCTCTTCCCTCGGTTCCTCTATCAATGGTTTATTGAAGAAGGGTTCTCTTTCTTCTTCTCCACTACAAATTTCTAATTCTTCAGCTAAAATATGTTCCCCTGTAGAGGTGAAAAAGGTTACTCTTTCTATTGGAGATCCAAGATTTTCTTCGTCTAGGACTGCCTGAGTGGATGAAGTAGGATATTCTCTTAATTGGATTTCTGACCTTAAAACTTGAGGAAGTCTATGCCTAGTAAAATTTGGAATATGAGTTTCAGATGGAGGTGTATCTCTTCTTAGTCTTGGTGGAGTAAGTGGTGTTGTAGGATTAAACTCCTGCGTCTATCTATGAATCTACCCCTAGAGTCTCTTTCTATATGCATATCATTTTTTTTTAGATGTAAGAGACGAGGTTACCTAATTACACTTCCTCGGAAACGACACCAAAATGTTTAGTCAATTTAGTGTCCTAAATTGCTTGCATAATTTTCAATCGAGGTTTGTAAAATGATGAAGTGTGGTGCATTATATGTGCTTAGTTAACCTTTTCTTACTTCGTTGTTTTGTATTTTATGTTGTTTTGGGGGGTTTTTTTTCTTTGATGTCTAAGAATGTTCAACCTAAAACTATGAGAAGATTTAAGTGAATCTAAAGAAATGTTCCTAAGTTAATCTAATTATCTAAACCAAAAACTATTTGCTAGTTAGAACCTAATTTGTAAAACAAAGCATCTATCTTATCCTATCATTAGTCCTAATTGATGAAAGGTAATCTTGGAGGTTCTCCATTTCCCCTTCCTTTATAAGTTTTGATCCCAAGACTTGTGGGTTGGCCCACAGACCTATTGGAAGTGTTATTGAGGCCTTTTTCTTTAAAACCGTGAACCATACAACTATCGGAGCCCACTACACTATTGGGAGCATTCATTAATTGTGCTTTTGCCATAAAAACCCTGGGACAACAAAATATTGAAATACACAGGATTACATGGGAAACCCGACTTCGAACCCATGGGCCGAACTTCAAAAAGAATACACTTGCACCTATAATTATCATCGGGTCTGCTCTTAGTCCATTGCAAGTTTGCTTCGCCACTCTTCTGACCTTCGATCAACCCTATCTTTGATCACCGATCGATGCTTTATCGCTATCAATGTATCGGCCCATCGCTATCGCAAAATCACCGAATCACCGTCCGCCAACTCTTGCCTTATCCGATATGTGATTAGTGATCACATTGGGACTGTCTATCCTTCTGATCTAACGGTTGCAATTAAATTGCATATTGTCATCGATCTGTCTTTATGGTCGGGGTCGGATAACAACCAAACAATTCCGTTGATGCAATATGAGATCTCTACTCCTCAGGGACTGATCTGGGCTGTTGATCTTCCATATCTAATGGTTCCTGTGCATCACTCTTCACTTCTCGTTTCATTGATGGACTTACGCTACGCTCAGGTTTCTCTGCCATGCTTTGTTACGACACAACATTCATTATAATATCTTTGGATTGCCATCGATCCTTTCAGTGATTGATGGTTGATCAACAATCTAGAAATGGGATTTAATTCCTCAATGCATATGTTTATAGAATCACTCGAAAAGTATAATTACAAAGATACGTGGAAATCCACAAACACACATGTATAGATTATACAATATTAGAGTACAGGCTAAGGCATTTCAGCATTAGAAGGAGTTCTCCTCTCGACTACATTTTTAATCACCTTGTTCCAAAAAATGTCTATCTATGACTTATTCGTCCCCCCCTGTCGAACACGCAGGTTCATCTATATATATATATATATATATATATATATATATAGATATATAAATATATATAATATATATATATATATATATATAATATATATATATAATATATATTATCATATTATAATATATAAGGAACATTGGATCAGACCGCTGTGAAGGATCCGATCACATCCTTTCCTCAAATCTCTCAACTAAAGCCCTAAAGCTTGCTATAGAATACATATGGTATAGTACATTAACTAAAGTCTTCTCGAGACTTTATTAGTTCCATCAATCTAGCTCTGTTTAAACATAATTGTCCCTATTTTGCTTCGATGGTCCACATCCTCCACCTTGCTCTGCTTTGGATTCCTCTTTTGATTAAGGGGGGTTAGATGCCCCTGCATCAGACTCCCGAGGCACAAAAATATATGACCTCCTAGTCATAAGCTTCTCCTTATCCTTAGCAATTCTACCCAAATCCTTATGGAATTGTCTTTATGATCTTCTATGAGCTGCAACCAAACCTCTCCAGTAACGGTCTTCCTCTACTACACGATACCTCACCAATCTTTCTCCACTAAGCTTAGTCTTTTCGCATCCTTCTGGTTCTCTCTTCTATGGAACCATTTGAGAACTCTATGCTATAGGCTTGTTGCAAGTCTTCTCATCTTTTGCTGTCATTCTCTGCATGACAGTAAGACCATAAACTCTCCATACTTTAAACAACTGTACCTCCTTCTCCCTTCTCGCAGGAAAACTTTCCCTGCTCTAATACCACTTGATGAAAGGAGATTTTGGGGGTTCTCCATTTCCCCTTTCTTTATAAGTTTCAATCCTGAGACCTGCGGGTTATGGCCCACAGACCTATCGGAAGCACTATTGAGGTCTTTCACCTTAAATCCACAGACCATACAACTATCGAAGCCCACTACAATATCGAGACTGTTCATTAACTACGCTCTTGCCATAAAAACCCTGAGACAACAAAATATCGGAATACATAGGATTACACGGGAAGCCTGACTTCGAACCCATGGGCCAGACTTCAGAAACAATACACCAACACCTATAATTATTGTCGGGTCCACTCTCGGTCCATCATAAGTTCGCTGTGCCACTCCTTTGACCTTCGATCGGCCAGATCTCCGATTGCTGATCGACTCTTTATCGCTATCGGTGTATCGGCCCATCGCTATCGTAACATCGCCAAACCACCATATACTAGCTCTTACCTTCTTCGATATGAAATTAGTGATCACATCGGGACCGTCGATATGCTTCTGATCCCTTGGTTGCGATTAAATCACATATCGCCATCGCTCTGTCTTTATGGTCAGGGTTCGAGAAAGCCCAAAGGGTTCCGATGATGCGATATGAGATCTTTGCTCCTCTGCGACTGATCTAGGTCATTGATCTTCCAGATCTAATGGTTCCTCTCCACCACTCTTCATTTCTCGTTCCATTGATGGACATACGCTATGCTCAGGTTTCTCTGCCATGCTTTGTTATAACAAAACATTCGTTATAATATCTTTGGATCGCCATCGATCCTTTCAGTCATCGATGGTCGATCAACAATCTATAAACAAGATTTAATTCCTCAATGCATATGTTTACAGAATCACTCGAAAAGTGTAATTACATAGATACGCGAAAATCCACAAACACACATGTATAGATTATACAATATTAGGGTACAGGCTAAGTCATTTTATCCTTAAAATGATTTCTCCTCTCGACTACATTTTTAATCACCGTTTTCCACAAAATGTCTATCTATGACTTGATCGTCCCCACTCCCATCAAACACGTAGGTTCATATATATATATATATATAAGGGAGCATTGGATTGGATCACTGTGAAGGATCCGATCACATCCTTTCCTCAAATCTCTCAACTAAAGCCCTAAAACTCGCTATAGAATACATATGGCAGATTACATTAACTAAAGTCTTCTAGAGGCTTTATTAGCTCCATCAATCTAGCTCTGTTTAAACAAAATTGTCCCTGTTTTACTCCAATGGTCCACGTCCTCCTCCTTGCTCCACTTCGGATTCCTCTTTTGATTAAGGGGGGTCAGATGCCCCTGCATCACTAATCCATGGATCTAATTCTTAAAAACAAAAATGAAACTGCAGTGTTTGTTTGAAGTAAATACAGAAAATGAAATCAATTAAAGTACTTCTGGTTACTTTAGCAACAAATTATGAAGTATGATCTTCTTTAGATGGAGTATAAGCAACTGTTTGTACATTAACTTCTAATGTCCTAGAAAAATAAGTAGAGTATGCAACTAAGTGAGAATCTAAAAGAAAAAATATGAAAGCATGTAAAAATAACTATAAATAGCTAATGCAATTTTGACTTTCTCCATTATTCAAATGTGAAGCATTACCCTCTTGAAGTGCTATGTAAGAACTGAATTATTCTTTAGTTCCTAAGTTCCTTGGAAGCTAATAACAATGTACTGAGTAATTTCAATCACTGTATGAATTAGTCATTTAACCATTTAGTTTAGGATCATCATCATCTTGAAATGGCTTTTGATAACGTCCATTAACACAGTTAATTGACAATTTTGTTCTAAGAAAATGAATGACAAAACAGTAAGAAAACTAAGCAACTGTTTATTCTTATCACTTCAATCTTAATTCAATTTGGAAATAGATTTATTTGTCTGCATGAAATATCTTAGAAGGACAAGGTTGCAAAGTTGTGAATTATCACTATGCTATTGATAAAAAACTGGAATGATATATTATCCTAATTATAAAATAGATTTGTTGAAAACAGAGTAATTCAAATTGAACTAAAAACAACAATAAAAAAAACCTCCTCCAGTGCAGGGGCCCCATGCAACTGATTTGACTAGACTGCTATCTAGCTAAAGATGCTCTTAACCAATCATTCGCCACACAAACTTTATATTATGATAAAATGAAGTCTGAATACAGAGTATCAACAAAAAACCTAAATTTAACACCTAATTTTGGAACTGTTTCTCGGTTCTATGTAACCAATATTTAAAGGAAAATAAGATAATTGTTTGTGAGATAAACTTGCTACAAGTGTCTAATTCAAATTAGATTTGCAATAGGATTGTTGGACTCGTGATTTCCTACGAAAGAGAAAATCAAGAGTCCTACTGCTTCCAGATAACGTATTTTGACTCCATCTTTCACCATGATCTTAGGCTTGCTTTTCTGTTGATCTGGACTGAGTAAATAGGATATAATCTTGTGGAGATGATTCTAGAAATGCCCATGTGGCCCAATTCTTCATTTTACACATAGAACCTGCTAAACCATGAGAGTATCTCGAAATCAATAGTTAGTTGTAGAATAGGTTGCGTTCTGTAGCTAAATTGCAAAAAACTACTCAAATAGCAAGAACATGGATATATAATATTATAATCATTTTAATTCTTTCCTTAAGACAAAAATTAGCATTTATCATTGATTGTTGTTTGTAATCTTATGAGAAATTGAGGGAAAGAGGTGAGGAAAACTGTCAAGGAGAGGGTAATTCTGAGGTTCAACACATATCTTAGTATTCTTTTGGTTTCTCGCCGATGTGTCTGCATGAATCTTGACACCAAGCTCACTATAGACATCATATTAGGGCTAATTGTTGTTAAATACATCAAGGTTCCAACCGTACTTTTGTATAATGTCATATTGACATTGTTGTTACAATGTTCCTTGTTGTTACACTCTTCCTTGCTTAATTTCAACCCCATGACAGTTGGAGTTGGTGCAAGTTTGTTTTCCTACATATTAAACCTCTTTAAAATGTATGAGGCATACTTTTCTTGAGAAATAAAGATCCCATTTTTTGTTAGTTTCCCTTCTATGCCCAAACATTATGTTAACAACCCCAAATATCTCATTTCAAATGCACTTTTGATGACTTGTTTGAAATCAACAATGAGGAGATCATCACTCAGTGTGAAGATAAAATCATCTACATATAAAACAAAAATAAGTAGCTTACCATCACCCTCTCGGATGTAAAGAGTAAATTCACCATCACATTTTTCAAAGCCATTATCTAACAAGTATGCATGTATCATATTGTATCATGCACACGATGCTTGCTTCAACCCAAAAAGAGCTTCCTTCAACCTGTACACTTTGTCTTCTTGGCCTTTAACCTCATAACATGGCAGTTGCTCCACATATACTTCCTCTTCCAGCACTCCATTCAAGAATGTTGACTTCACATGCATTTGGTACACCTTCCATCTATGTTGTGCAACTGTTGACAAAATTGTGTGCATTATCTCTATTCTTGCGACTAGTCCAAATTTCTTTTCATAATCTCTTCCAGGTTTCTCCTTGTATCCTTTGACAACAACCCTTGCATTATGCCTTTCTATTTTTCTTGCAACATTATTTTTGGTCTTATAGACCCACTTGACACCTATGACTTCTTTTCCTTCTATAAGGTCCACTAACCCCTGTGTGTCATTCCTTTCTATTGCTTCCATTTTTTTATTATTGTTGCAACCCATTTTCCTTCTATAACAAAATCCTCAAAATGAATTGGATCATCTACATGAAAAAATAGTGCAAATAAATAATTCAGACATTCGCTGCTATCAACTTCATTATTTTCATAATTTTCACTTAAAATTATAAATTTTTTCCTTATCATGCTTGCATAATATGGTCCACTTAACATTTCACTTGATGCTTCACTTAGAGAAGACGAGTATGCGGGTCTCCACGGTGCACTTCGAGTACTAATTTCCCGACTACGTCACACTGCCCTATTGCTTGCTAGTAATGTCACTTGATGATTTCTTTGTTGAGGTTGAATATGTGTGGGAGGATTCACCAATGAAGAATTACTTGTTTTCATCAATTCATCTCTATCTTCTTGTAGAATGCTTGTCATTACATTGATTATCTCCTACAAACTGCTATCCCATGTCTCTTCTTCTATGAACTGCATATATGTGTTGATTATGACCTTCTTGGTTAATGGATTGTAGAGCTTGTAAGCCTTGGATTGATCACTATTTAGCCTCATGATTACTTCATTTTGACACTCTCCCTTACCTATTTCTCCTTTCCTTGACCATCATCATCAACTCAAGAGGCATTAAAATATAAGGTATTTGACATGGTAAGGTATTTAACTGTATTATTTCTTATATTTTATAATATTCCTTATTGTTAATTAAATATTTGTATTAGCTACATAATTCACATGATTCTGCAACTAATCAATGTTTCTGTAGCTGATTCCATAGTTTACCATGATCAGGGTGCTAGCTAAGAGAAGAAACATATGGATAGGTGGAGATTGATCCCTTTAACAATTTTCTCATATTCATCTGAATCAGATCATCAAAGGATTGTTTGATTATGTGGTCAAAAGGGAAAATTCAATTTGTTGTTGAACTAGTGTGCGAGAATCCGAAATTCCTATGCTTCATGATTTTCTTTGCTAAATAGAAAACCATGAACAACAATATCATGATATTTGTTAGAATCTTGATTTAGAACTTTGTTAGCTAAGGTAGGCATAAAAGCCTTGAACAATTATTAACACAAGCTTTTATAAATATCATGCAACAAACATGTAGAAGAGGTTAGTTTTTATGTACGTGACAGTAATGTTTTAAAACTTTAATTTTTCTCTATTAATGAAGAAACTTATTTGAGGTTTTGATGTGTAGTTGACTGTTTGGTTGAAGTTCTATGACTGCCTGTTTGTGGAGGGCCCCTGCAAATAGTGAAGTTCTTACACTTTTCATAACTTTTCTTTATTGTTTATTGCAGTTATTCACACATTTTAGAATCATTTTGTAATATTGTTTTCAATTAGATAACGATAGAAATATTTCATTAATCTTTCCTTTTTTAAGTTGATTTATAATGATGTTAATGATAGTGTAATTATTTTTCATCGATTTCCTTATGATTTCAGAGTGTTTCATTTCACACCTTGATAGATTTCCTTATTTCATTTTATAGTATTTCATTTCAAAGTATGTGTGATTTGTTTATGGTTTTCATTTCAATGCATGGGTGATTGATAATAAGTAAATGTGTGGTTTTCATTTTGAATAGAAGTTAATTTCATTTTGGTTTCTATGCAAAGGATTGCTAGAATATGAGATGAACAATTATGCTTTTAGAGATTAAATCTGTGTTGCAATAGATCATTTACATTTTCTTAATAAGATAGTGTGAGTTTTCTTTAGGCTTCATTTTTCAAGTTTGAAGAGAATTTTTTATTTCATTAAAAAAGAGTAGGTATATTTAATGTCTGACATCCATTTTAGTTGTTGGCATTATGACACAGATTTGGCACTATGGCACAGGTGTTGTCCTTGATGGCAACTCACTCAGATGACAAATCATATTCCACACTCTCGAAATAAAGGAAAAAGAGATATACGAAGGTTCCACTTAACCAAGCCACGTATACATGTGGGATCACCAATCAAAAGGTGCGTATGCGTATGCATGCACTTTCATGCAAGAAAAAGCGCATACATGTGGCAAACCTTGTTTTCTAGTCGATGGTATTCAGTCCTTGGTATTTGGACCTATGGTTTTGGACCATGGTATCTAGTCCGAAGTGTTGAACCTAGGTATTAGGTCCCAAGTATTGGTTCTAAGTGGTTTTGGACAATGGTATTGAGTAAGGCCTAAGACTATAAAAGGGAAAGGAGATCATTAGGTAAAGGTACTCAAAGATTGAATATCTTATGAATAGAAAGATCTAGAATACTGGTCATTGGGTTATGGTGCTTAGTTGGATCTAAATTAAGGAGGAACCTGAGCCCTAGAAGGAGGATAAGTTCTATTGATGGGTCAATATCTTAAGGCTTGAAGAGAAGTATCTTTGTGTAATTTTGATCTGTTATATTTGGCGCATGACTTAATCTATAAATATGATGATCTGGGTATAATTGATGTCTGAATAGTTGAAAAAGGTAAATTATCTTTTATAGATCTATACACAGGTTCAGCATAGCAAAGGCACTTATACACGCTGGTTCGGTAATTCAAAACAGTGTATACATAGATTTGCCTTAATAGAACAACGTATGCACGTAGTTTCTACATATTGAAATAGCGTGCGTCTCATAAAATATGTTTTAGCTACTTATGTTTATTGATGTAGTGTTCTGGGTTCAAGATTGGTTTCTGGTTACTGTTCTTGTATTTTGGTTACAGCATTTAGAGAAGTGATTTTTTGATTCAGTTTTGGTTGGTGCAAAGGAGATTGGTTGATGTAGATAATTGATGTTTGATTGATGCTATTGATGGATCCAGTCTAAAAATTTATGAAACCTGGTCCCTAAAAGAAAAGAGAAGGTTGTAGCCTTCTGTAGGTCAGCACCTACGTACCAGTACATCAGCTAGTACAAGAGCTAAGGGGGTTGTACTTCCTTCTAGGAGAAGCTGGAGAACAAGAGAAGGTGGTAGCCTTCTACAAGTAGAAGCCTGCATGTTGGTATAAGACTACACTAGTACAGAATTATTGTAAAAAGAAGTTTCTTATTAAAAGAAGATAGAGACAAATTGTAACAGGTGGTTTTCACCCACATTGGGTTTCCTCCTTATATCTTGTGTTCGTGTGTGTGATTGCCTGTACTATTTACTACACTTGATTACTGTTTTATGTTTCTGATACACAGATTAAGATTAGCTAACTAAATTAGAAGTCTACAATATATGCGTGGTTTTCTCTAAACAAAGTTGCATATATACGCAGGTTTAATTAATAGAAGTAGCATATATCAATTTGTTTATGGAAATGAAAAATTTTTAAATGGATAATACTGATTCACCCCCCCTCTTAGTATTATTTCCAACAATTGGAATTAGAGTAGGTCCTCCGGAAGAAGCTTGATTGCTTGAAGGAAGATCTATCATGATGAGCAACTACGGAAAAGAGGCATCCATCAGGCCACCAATCTTTGATGGGAGCAACTTCGTGTATTGGAAGGTAAGAACCAAAACCTATCTTCAATCTCTTGGTATAGAAGTTTGGGATATCGTAGAAGGAGGATAAACATTCCCATCAGTAACTCCTACAAATATGGCTGGTAAAAAGCAGTATGAAATAAATGCAAAAGCTGTCAATACTCTATTGGGGAGTCTCTCTCAATTAGAATTCTTCAAGGTTATGCAGCTAAAAACCACCAAATAAATATGGGAGAAGATCATTCTAAGTTATGAAGGAGACGATCAGGTAAAACGTGCAAAACTACAATCTCTCAGAATTCAATATGAAACTCTTAGAATTCACAATGATGAAAGTGTGGCTAGTTATTTCTTACGTATAGAAGAGATTGTTAATTGCATGAAAAACTTGGGTGAAGAGATAAAAGAAGTTACTTTAGTTGACAAGGTTTTAAGATCTTTGTCTTCTAAGTTTGAATCAAAAGTTTCTGCCATAGAAGAAAAGCAGAATCTTCAGAGTATTACCATGTCACAACTACACGAAATCCTAACTACTTTTGAAATGAGAAAAGGGGGTCCATCAGACATTAGAGAAGCCGCATTCAAAACATCAAAAGGAGAATACAATGAGTCAGGGCATACGTCAGAAGGAGAGGAAGAATCAAACTTTGTCAAGAACCTTCAATGGGGCTTTGGAAGATTCAAAGGTAAGCTACCTTTCAAATGCTTTGCTTGTGGGAGAGTCGGTCACTATGCAACCAAATGTCCTCATAAATATAACCTTGATAAAGGTAAGGAGCCAATTAAATGGAAAAGAAAACAAAATGTAAGTAAGAAGAGCTATTATACACATGAAGACAACGATGGACTTTCAAATAGCGATGAAGATGAACATGGTAATGATTATAGACTTTTGATGGCTTTTGAAGATGATGATTTCTTGGACGCTATAGATGAAGATGATCTATATGAAGAAATTTCTAAACTTAAAATTTGTTTATAAGAAAAGAGTATGATTATAGATACTCTGACATTCCAACTTGCTGAAAGGGAAAAACACAATGAAAAGCTAGAATGTGAAATTGTGGGACTTAGAAAAGATATTGAGAAAACAAAAGCTCTTAATCTTAGATTTTCTAAAAGATCTGAAACTTTAGATGAGATTATCAAAGTGCAGTGCTCTCCTCTAATCAACACAGGTATTGGATATACTAAAGAAGCATCTCAAGCACAAAAGCCATCCACCTCTAAAAGTTATCTTAATGCAACAAGGAGAAGTGAACAGGTCGACAATCATCAGCAAAGGCTTAAAGCAGATCACCAGGTAAATCAGGGTCAATCTACTTCAAGGATGAACAAAAGCTACAACCAACTGTAGGTAAATCATTCTCAATTTTCCTCAATAATGAATGTCAATTGAAACTACAATCACCTAGTCGGTAGATTTGATAATCGCAGGAATTTCTTTAATGGCCAATGTTTCGCATGTCATAACTTTGGACGCAAAGCTGCTCAATGTGTTGCCTACAAGACCATCATTACTAGAGAAGCACGAAATCAAAGGAGTGTGACTGGGATCATGAAGAGCACCTACAATAAATTTTCTGCACTTGAAAATGAAATAGAATGGTCTATTTGTAACAACTTCGATCATGAAGATTCTGAATGAAGGAGTAAGTTTCAACAACCATCTCAGAAGGAGAAAGCTTCATTGGGTCCCAAAACATAGAGAAATAAGGAACCACAACTAGAAAGATGTGGTATAGCCTTATATGCAGAAGGACAGGAAAATCAGTGGTACATTGACAATGGATTCTCAAAACCTATGACAGGTGATAAAGAAAAACTTTGGTCATATAGTGCCTTAGAAAAGGAGAGGAAGGTCTCATTTGGAAATGACACCCCTGCACTCATAAAAGGTAAAGGCTCTGTTCTTTTAAAAGAAAAGGTCAAAGTTGGAAATGTTACGTATGTTGATGGCTTAAAGAATAATCTATTGAGTGTTAGTCAAATGTGTGATCAAGGAAATGAGGTAGTATTTTGATCAAATGGATGTATTGTTCATGAGCTTGATACAGGAGAAGCAATGATCAAAGGCATAAGAACTCTAAATAATTTATACATACTCAAGGGAGGACAACAACAATTCTATCTAAGAAAAAATGATGAACACTAGCTATGGCACAGAAGATTGGGGCATCTAAGCTTCCCTTAGATAAGGAAAGCATGCAAATATCAGGTTGTTTGTGATCTTCCTGACATCAGAATTCCAGACAATATAATGTGCAAATCATGTCAGTTTGGTAAGCAAACCAGAACTCATTTCCCCGAGAAGGAAGGATCAGCTAGTAAGCCACTTGAACTTGTCCATAGTGATTTATGTGGTCCATCAAGGAAAAAGTCACCTCAAGGGGAAGAGTACTTTATATTGTTCATTGATGACTTTTCTAGGATGTGTTGAATAGGACTTCTGAAGCATAAAGACGAAGCCTTAAAAATTTTCAAAGAGTTCAAATCCTTGGTTGAAAATGAATCAGATCGCAAAATCAAATGCCTTAGGTCTGATCGAGGAGGGGAATTTACCTCGGATGAATTTTTCGACTTTTGTGAAGAACATGGAATAAGAAGGGAATTCTGTACCATAATGTCTGCTTAGCAAAATGGAGTGGTGGAAAGGATTAACAGAATGGTTCAACAAATGGCTCGTGCTATGCTTGATGAGTTTAGAACTGCTGCAACCTTCTGGGGTGTAGCTGCATTCATTGCTGTTACTATTCTCAATAAAAAAAATGTCTTGGTAAACAAAACTCAAACTCCTCATGAAATTTGGTATGGTAAGACTCCTATTGTTAAATACTTCAAAGTTTTTGGAAGTAAATGTTACATCGAAAGGATTGATGAAAATCTTGGGAAGTTTGAACCTAGAGCAGATGAAGGCATTCTCCTTTGTTACTCTTCCCAAATTAAAGGATATAAGTGTTACAATAAAAGACTTGGAAAAATTGTTGAATGTATTTATGTGGTGGTTGATGAAGCAGGCAACAATCCAAAGCAAATAAAAACCAAATATTTGGAAGATGAGGAGGACTATCCTTCAACATCAGATCATACTAATGCTAAAGAAGAAACTTATTAGGCACTAGAAGAATAGATAAGAGTAGAAGAAAAGACTCCATCTAGGTATGTTCAGAAGAACCATCCAAAGAGTCAAATTTTGGGGCAGAAAGAGGCAGGTGTACAAACAAGAAGAACTATTACAGAAGCTTCAAGCTATCTAGCATTGCTCTCCTTTGTCGAACCATGAAATATAAGTGAAGCATCCAAAGATGAATGCTTGGTCAAGGCCATGAATGAAGAACTTAAGCAGATTGAAAAGAATAACACTTGGGAATTGGTTCCTAGACCTAATGATAAGAATGTCATAGGGACCAAATGGATATTCAAAAACAAGCTGAATGAAAATGGAGATGTTATTAGAAATAAGGCCAGACTTGTTTGTAAAGGGTATGCTCAACAAGAAGGTATAGACTTTGAAGAAACTTTTGCACCGGTTGCTAGACTTGAAGCCATAAGAAATTTCCTTGCTCTTTCTAGCTTTCAAAAGTTCAAAGTATATCAAATGTCTTCAAGGAACACAAAACTACGGCTTATGGTATCCTAGAGACACAGATCTCATACTTCATGCATATACAGATGTAGATTGGGTAGGAAGCATGGATGACAGAAAAATCACTAGTGGTGGAGCATTCTTTATGGGTTCCAGATTAGTGTCTTGGTTTAGCAAGAAAAAAATTTAAATTGTATTATCTACATCTGAAGCAGAATATGTGGCTACTGCATATTCTTGCACACAACTGCTTTGGATGATGAAAACATTGCAAGAAATTCAAATCACTTGTAATACACCCATCCCATTTTATGTGATAATACAAGTGGAATCAATATTTCAAAGAATCAAGTCATGCATTGAAAGACCAAGCACATACCTATCAAATATCGTTTTCTCCAGGAACAAGTGCTTGAAAAAAATGTCAAATTGGAGTATGTTCCCTCCAAGGAATAGGTTGCTGATATATTCACCAAACCACTGCCTAGGGAGACATTTGAATACCTCACAGAAGCTGGGAGTAGTTGATGCATCATCTTGTTGTTGACACTTATCTGTTTCAGAGAAAAATGGGTGTACGCGAGTTTCATGAAGAGAATCCATGTACATATGCCTATTTCTATAGATATAGTAGTGTATATGTTGTTTTGAAGGAAAATAGTGGGCCAGACTCAGGATGAAAAAGAGTCTGATATGGGTCTACCAGTGATCATCTGGCATGGGTTTCGGGGGAGCATATAATGCATTATCATTTTTGGCATTACCCTAGAAGATCTTAGCACAATTTCAAATTTGTTTTGATTCAAGTGGAATAGGTACAAAGGGAGATCATGGTTGCCAGTCTGGATGGTGATTAACAAATGCTACTGATGATAGTTGCTGATGACTATCATAGTCTTGTCTTAGATATTTCAGCTCTACGTCATATATATCTTTTATTATCAAAGTCATGTAATGACTTATTTGTTTCCCCACTATGCCTGGGATGGATGATGTAAGGTTCTTGTGTTATCATGTATAACTTTTGATGTATCCCCACTTGGTCGGGTAGATGAGTCAATTTTCGTATATTCCCACTTGGTTGGGAGATGGATGTATGTATGAGTCTTTTATGATAGGAAGGTCATTTATGATGTATAGGCTCATGTTATTCTTGTAGAACATCTTTTTGCAGACCTTGCCTACAGTCAGGGGGAGCATGGACAACACAGCAGAGCAGAGATTTCAGCATGTACTAAGGTGGAGCATAACCCTTTACCCTTGATGACAAACAGGGAGAGTAACTTAGGGTTACCATCAAGTCCAAAGGGGGAGATTATTGGCATTATGACATAGGTTTGGCACTATGGCACAAGTGTTATCCTTGATGGCAACTTACTCAGATGACAGATCATAGTTCAGGCTCTCAGAATGAAGGAAAAAGAGATATATGTAGGTTCCACTTAACCAGACCACGTATACATGCTGGATCATTGATCAAAAGGCGCATATGCGTATGCATGCACTATCATGCAAGGAAAAGAGTGTACACGTGGGAAACCTTATTTTTTAGTCCATCGTATTTAGTCCTTGGTATTTGGACCTATGGTTTTGGACCATGGTATCTCGTCCGAAGTGTTGAACCCAGGTATTGGGTCCCAAGTATTGGTTCTAAGTGGTTTTGGACCATGGTATTGAGTAAGGTCTATGACTATAAAAGGGGAAGGATATCATTAGGCAAATGTGCTCAAGGATTGATTATCTTATGAAGAGCAAGATCTAGAATACTGGTCATTGAGTTATGATGCTTAGTTGGATCTGAATCAAGGAGGAACCTGAGTGCTAGAAGAAGGATAAGTTCTATTGATGGGTCAAGATCTTAAGGATTGAAGAGAAGTATCTTTGTGTAATTTTGATCTATTATATTTGGTGCATGACTTGATCTATAAATTTGATGATCTGGGTATAATTGATGTTTGAATAGTTGAAAAAGGTAAATTATCTTTTATAGATCTGTATGTAGGCTCAACATAGCAAAGGTGTGTATACATGTTGGTTTGGTAATTCAAAATGGTGTATATGCAAGTTTGCCTTAATATAACAGTGTATGCACATAGTTTCTACATATTGAAGTAGCGTACGTCTCATAAAATATGTTTTAGCTACTTTTGTTTATTGTTGTATTGTTCTGGGTTCAGGGTTGGTTTCTGGTTACTGTTACTGTATTCTAGTTAAAGTGTTTAGAGAAGTGATTGTTTCATTCAGTTTTGGTCTGTGCAAAGGAGATTGATTGATGCAGATAATTGATGTTTGATTGATGCTATTGATGGATCTAGTCTGAAAATTTATGAAATGTGGTCCTTAAAAGAAAAGAGAAAGTTGTAGCCTTCTATAGGTTAGCACCTACGTACTAGTACATTAGCTAGTACAAGAGCTAAGGGGGTTGTAGCTCCCTTCCAGGAGAAGTTAGAGAAAAAGAGAAGGTGGTAGCCTTCTGCAGGTAGAAGCCTGTATGCTGGTATAAGACTACACCAGTATAGAAATATTGTAAAAAGATGTTTCTTATTAAAAGAAGATAAAGGTGAATTGCACCAGGTGGTTTTCACCGACATTGGGTTTCCACCTTATATCTTGTGTTCATGTGTGTGATTGCCTGTACTGTTTACTGCACTTGATTACTATTTTATGGTTCTAATACACAGATTAAGATCAACTAACTAAATTAGAAGTCTGCAAGATATACGCGGTTTTCTCTAAACACAGTTGCGTATATACGCAGGTTTAGTTAACAGAAGTAGCATATATTAATTTGTTTATGGAAATGAAAAATTGTTAAATTGATAATACTGATTCACCACCCCCCCCCCCCCCCCCTCTCAGTATTATTTCCAACAATTTAATGTCCGAAATCCATTTTATTTGAAGAATAAGAAAGGAATAGAATACATCCTTAGAAATAAATTTGAATAATTCAATTATGCAAATTAATATTTGATTGAATAAAAACGAATTCTAGCATATATACTGCACTTGCACTTCACAAGCTTACCAAATCCGGTCGATAATTCATGTAAAAATTTAAGACAATTAAATTAACAAAAAAATTTGCGTCGTTGCCAGGGAAGTGTAAATAGAAGTCTTAGTCTTTTTCACTTTGATAAATTAAAAAAAACAACAAAAAAATAAAAAAAACATGATATGCATAGGGAAAGATTCTCTAGGGGTGGATTTGTAAGTACAAGTAATAGCTTAATTTCAACAACATCACTCGCCCCACCACAAATTCATAGTGCCAGACCACCCACACAAACTTGAATCCATCCATAGCAGGAAAACACAAACTCTCTGAGGTATTAAGATCCAAAATTCAACCTAGAGATTCACCAACTCCATCGATAGAAGCCATAATAGAAGAAGGATATCCCATATCCCAAAAAACATGATTAATTTTCCTATCTTCAACTAGAGAACAAGTTCTACCTCAAGATTTGGAAGTTCCTGTTGAGGAAGAGGAAGAAGAAACCTATTCTACAAATTATTGATAGAAGAAACAAAGGAACTAGATGAAGCTGAAAACCTAATCTTGGAACCAGAACCCTATTGTTAGGTCCCTATAATACTAGTGATTCCCCCATTACTATTGTCATTGTATCCCTTATTGTTATTATTCTACCCCATAGAATCACACTATTGTTATTTTTGTGCCTTTATATTATTATTGTTAGGTCGTCTTGGTTATATTATGACCCCTTAGACTCCGATATATAGAAAGGATGTCTTGTCATTTGTATCCTCAAAAGAATTGTTCATTTGTGTAATGTAAAGGAGGTTTCCTCCTCGAACAGGCTAAATTATAAGGCGTTGATCTATCTTTTCTATCATTTTGTGAGCTGGTTTCATAACATTTGGTATCAGAGCTTTGGATTATAGGGTTTTGCTGCTCCAAATAGGTCATCCTGGAATTTTCACTATAAATTTTTGTTTGCGACGTTTCAGACGAAGAAGAAAACCCATTTGAGAAAAAATCTTGCTGAACCTCTGGTCCGAATTTCATATCTTGTCTCGCTATCTTTTCGTAGATATGATATGAGGAAGTTAGGTTTTTTGCAAGCTCCAGAATTTCATCTAAAAGAGGTCATTCTGGAATGTTCGCTATACTGCTTTCTCTAAGAAGTTTCAGAATCTAAAACAAAAGCCCATTTGAGAAGAAATTGGTTTGAAACTCCGCTCTGAATTTCAGATCCTGTCTCGCTATTTTCTTGGAGATATAATTTGAAGAAGTTAGGGTTTTTGCAAACCCTCTAATTACATTCCAAACAGGTCACCTTGGGAAAATCATCATAACGTTCTCTCTGAGCATCATACTGAATTTTTGTAAGAAGTTGTAGAAACAGGAGAGACTGTAGTTTTTTGGGTACCATTTTCAGAATCCAAGATTGAAACAGTGACCCATGGCATGTCGTACAGTTTCGCTCTACTAAACAAGTCTGTACTCAAGCCATCGTGGGAGATTTGGCATAACTCTTCATTGGAGAATCCAATCTTGATCATACTTGAAGAGTTTGAAATATTACTCATAGGGTTACTGCAAGAAGAAATTTCAGATCTTAGAGATCCAAAATTACAGAAATACATTAGATTCAATATCAAGCCCTTACAAAGTGAAAAAAAAATGTTTGTAGTTTTTTTTTTAATTTTTGCATAAGCTTGGTAAATTGGTTTCAAGGAATTCAAAGGGCACAGTGGAGAATTATTATCGGTAATTGATGCCCTGAAGAAATAAAATGGAAACACCTAGTAAGAAACATGAAACCTCTAGCATGACTCATCAAGAAAAGGAAGAAATGCAACATGATATTATCAAAATTATGAGACCAGGTGCAAAAATGTCACTTGCACAAAAAGTAACAGAATCTAAGATGCATGGTTTAAATAAAGACGTAGAAAATAATATGTATGGCATGGACGCTGAGATGGATGGTTTAAAGAAAGGCGTGGAAGCTAAGATGGATTGTTTAAAGAAAGGTGTAGAAGCTAAGATGAATGATGTGGAAGCTAAGATGGATAGTGTGGAAGCTAAGATGGATTATTTGAAGACAAATTTGAAGACAAGCATGGAATATTTGAAGACATATTTGACAAAGTTTCTACAAGAAATGCTTACTAATGGCGAAAGGGTAGTAAAGGAAACTCATGATGAGAACAAAATAAAATTTAATTATGATTTCATAGACTAACATTGGATCGAAAAACCACCATGTTCCAAAGATCGATATGAGGAAGTTTGATGGCAAGGATCCCATAACATCGATACTACAGATAGAGCAATTTTTCGATCTCCATAATGTGCAAAACACACAAAAGGTACACATTGCAACTTTATATTTGGAACCAAATCAGTTCGTATGGTATCAATGGCTTTGCTCTCATAAACAAATTGTCACTTGGGCTATTTTTATGGATGAAATAATAGCACATTATGAGGATACATAAAGAAACACTTTTTTTAGCCAATTTATAAATCCCAAACAAAAGGGTTCAATGATGGAGCACATTCAGGACTTCCAAAAATTGAATATAAGGGTAAAATATATTTCAGAGGAGCATAGGATTGATGTGTTCATAGGGACTTTAAAAGATAACATCCAACATGAGGTTCGCCTTTGGGAACCATACTCATTGGAGAAGGCATTTAGGTTGGCATGAAAAATGGAAAGCAAAATTATGGCAACAAGGAAGCCTACCACTCACAATCATAAAGATAGAAATCTTGCTGCGCCTAGCCATCCACAACCTACAAGGTTGACACCACAACAATTGGAAGAAAAAAGAGAAAAAGGGCTTTGTTACAGTTGCGATAGCAAATACACTAAAGGTCATAAGTGTGCCGAGAAGAAATTATTTTACATAGATTGTGAAGAGGAGGAAGAAAAGGAAAAAGAAACGTCAAAAGAAGAGGATATACACTAGGAAAAAGCCCTACAAAAAGAAGAAATGGATCTGACCATATCTTGTAATGCATTGGTTGGAATTAGCACTCCTCAAACTATCAAGATAGAAGGGCATATCAAGAAGAAAAAGGTAGAAGGGCATATCAAGAAGAAAAAGGTAATAGTGTTGATTGATTCGGGAAGTACCCGTAATTTTATTCATTGTAAGATAGCTAAGGAATTGAATTGCTTCCTATATCCAGCACCAGAGTTTCAAGTGATGGTTGCAAGCGGAGGAACCCTAAGCTGCTTAGGAAAGCATCATAATATCAATATATCCATGGGAGAATATGTATTGAATAGCCTCATTCTTTCCATTCCAATGGGTGGTGTTGATGTTGTACTAGGAATCCAATGGCTACAATCCTTGGGTACAATAGCTTTTAATTTTCAAGAAATTTTCATGAAATTCTATTCAGAAGGAAGGGAAGTTGAATTAAGGGGTATCGTAGGAAACTAGGAAAGATAGTCATCTCTAATGGAATGACAAAGCCTCTAAAGAAAGAACAAAGAGGCATAATTGCACAATTATGTTCACTAGAGGTTCCCACATCGAAATCATCCATTTATCTAGATCTCCAAAATGTCTTGCACAATCATTCCAAGGTATTTGAGACTCCCAAAGGCCTCCCACCTACTCGTGATCATGATCATTCTTTCAATTTCATTCCAAGAAGTGTTCCTCCAAACATCAGACCTTACAAATATCCCTATGTCCAAAAGGGTGAAATTAAATGTATGGTTGCAAAAATGCTAGAGGTTGGTATAATTCAACCTAGTCAAAGTTCTTTCTCTGCTCTAGTAGTATTGGTTCACAAGAAGGATGGATCATGGCACATGTGTCGAGATTATAGGGAGATCAACAAGCTCACTATTAAATATAAATTTCCCATTCTTTTCATTTATGAAGTATTGGATGAATTGCATGGATCAATTTACTTCACCATGTTGGATCTTCATTTAGGATATCATCAAATCAGAATGAAGACTAAAGACATTCCAAAAACAACAATAAGAACTCATGAGGGTCCTTGTGAATTTTTGGTCATGCCTTTTGGCCTTACTAATGCACCTTCTACATCTCAAGGTTTGATGAATTCCATTTTCAAACCCTTCCTTAGGGAATTTTTGTTAGTATTTTTGATGATATACTGATGTACAACAGGTCTTGGAAGGATCACATCCAACATGTTGACATGGTGCTCAAACTATTGGAGGAGAAATAATTATATGGAAAAATCTCCAAATGTTTATTTGGAGTACAAGAGGTGGAATATCGGGGTCATATCATATCTCATGAAGGTGTTAAGGTAGACCCTAGCAAAGTTAAAACCATTAAGCAATGGAAAATCCCCACATCCATAAAGCATCTATGAGGATTTCTTGGGTTGACATGTTATTATCGCAAGTTTGTTAAGAATTATGGGACAATAGTAGCACCTCTAACAACATTATTGAATAAAGATGCATTCTCATGGACTCCAGAAGCAACAAAGGCCTTTGAACATCTTAAAGAGGCAATGTGCCAAGCAGCAGTCTTAGCTACACTAGACTTCACAAAAAGCTTTATTGTGGAATGTGATGTCTTAGGAAATGGAATTGGTGTTGTTTTAATGCAAGAAGAAAGACCTATTTCTTTCGAAAGTCATCCAATCAAAGGATATTATTTACACAAAGCTATTTATGAGAAGGAAATGTGGGCAATACTACATGCACTTAAGAAATGGTGACCCTACCTAATGGGAAGACACTTCAAGGTAAAAACATATCATAATAGTCTTAAATACTTTTTAGAACAAAGATTATCTTTAGAAGAGCAGCAAAACTGGGTCACAAAGATGTTGGGATATTACTTTGAAATCATCTACAAAAAAGGGAAGCAAAATGTTGTGGTAGATGCACTCTCAAGAAAGGATGAGGATGTGGAAGAATTTCTTTGCACCATTTCTATTATCCAACCATATTGGATAAATGAAGCAAGTGATGAATGGAAGAATGACAAGGAAGTGTGGGCACTCATTCAAAAGATACAACAAGAAAGGTACATCTGATACATTTAGCTGGAAAAATTATTCGTTATGGTACAAGGATCGATTATACCTATGTAAGAATTCCCAACTCGAACAAAAGATTCTTAGGGAATTGCACACCTCTCCCTTAGGAGGGCACTCAGGATTTCTAGAAACCTACCACAGGGTTAAGAAGGATTTTTTTTGGGATGGCCTTAAATCAGATATTCAAAAGTTTGTGGCGGAATGTTTGTTTTGCCAACAAAATAAATTTGAAACAATTAAGACCTGAGGACTATTACAACCTTTATCGATTCCAAGCCAACATTGGGAGGAGGTTTTAATGTATTTTAACACAGGTTTACCCAAGTCCGAAGGAAAGAGTGTTATCATGGTGGTAGTTGATAGACATACCAAGTATGCACACTTTTTTTCATTATCTCATCCATTTAAAGCGAGTACAGTTTCTACTGCATTTATGGAAACAAATCAAAAGCTACATGGAAACCCAAAAATTATTGTAAGTGACAGAGATCCCATTTTCACTGGAAATTTTTGGACTGAATTATTTTCTTGTATTGGTACTCAGTTAGCTCATGGCTCATCTTATCATCCTCAATCTGATGGGAAAACTGAGATAGTAAACAAATGTTTGGGAGGATATCTTCGTTGCTTTGTATCTAATAAATAGACACATTGGGTCAAATGGTTGCCTCTAGCTAAATGGTGGTATAACACTTCCTTCCATACTGTAACAAAAATTACCCCATTTATGGCACTTTATGGATATCATCCACCATCCATAACAACATATTTAAGAGAAAATTCTAAGGTTCAAGCAGTGGAAGATCACATCAAGCATTTGCAACAAGTTCTCCAACTCTTAAAGGATAACCTCACCCTAGTGCATAATAGAATGAAAAAACAAGCAGATCAACATCGCAGCAAAAGAAGTTTTGATGTAGGTAATTGGGTATTCCTATGGCTAAAACCATATAAAAAAATGTCCCTCAAGCAAGCTAAGAAGGATAATAAATTATCACCAAAGTATTATGGTCTGTACAAGGTGTTGCAAAGATAGGTACTATGGCATACAAATTTGGAGCTTCCTGTAGGCTTCCTGAGTGGCACCTAGGTTTCCATGTTTCATGCTTAAAGAAGTGTTATAGGTGACAAGATTCCAGTTCAAGCAATATTTCCAAGAACTTGATTAGGAAGGAAAAATCGTATTGGAACCCTGAAGCAGTCAAAGAAACAAGAACTTGAACAACGACGAAATTGATCAATTTCAGAGTATCTCATCAAGTGGAAGAACTTTCCCGTTGAAGACTCCACATGGGAGGATTGAGAATTTTATACAGAAGCATCCAAAACTACTCAAGCATTGAGGACAACACTTTTTTGAAGGAGAGGGGCATGTTAGGTCCCTATAATACTAGTGATTCCCCATTACTATTGTCATTGTATCCCTTATTGTTATTATTGTGCCCCATAGAATCCCACTATTGTTATTTTTGTGCCTTTATATTATTATTGTTAAGTCGAATTTGTTATATTGTGACCCCTTAGACTCCTATATATAGAAAGGAGGTTTTGTCATTTGTATCATCAAAAGAATTGTTTATTCGTGTAATGTAAGGGAGGTTGCCCCATCGAAGAGGCTGAATTATAAGTCATTGATCTATGTTTTCTATCCTTTTGTGAGTTGGTTTCATAACACCTATATTAGTTATGAAGAATCTACAATGGCTGGAAAAGGGGAAGCAGAGGTACATAATTGGAATGGTGAAGAACCTATGATTGGAGGAGGTAGAGGAGGAAACAGGGGAGGTGGAAGAGGAGGAGGAAGAGTAAGAGGGAGAGGATAAGATGTAAATCTACAACCCTTTGTATTTCCTATCCTTGATGAAGATACAACTATGATAATGAAAAATATCTCACCCTCTATCCTTCCAAAATTTCATGGAGTAAGGAGTGAAGATCCTAAAACATTTCTCTTTGAATTTGAAGTATTGTGTAGATCATATAATTATATGAATGATGCTCAAAAGTTGAAATTATTCCCTGCAACCCTTAAAGGTGCAACATTAAAATGGCTTATGATTTTTGGAATAAACTCCATAAGAATATGGGAACAAATGAAAACTACATTCTTAGAGAAATATAAGGACTACTATATACCACATAATATTAAGGATGCAGTATTTAAAATGGTACAGAAAGAAGATGAAAATCTTGAAGACTTCATTGAAATATTTGCTTATAATGTTAAAAGGGAAAAAATGAATAATCTAGATGAGGAAACTTTGAAATCTCTCTTATTGAAATCCATTAGAGATGAGTGGATTGATCTTCTGAGTCTAATAGGTAAGGGATACATTTCTTAGTTGTCACTTGGAGAAATTTGTGAGTTATGAATACACATTTCAAGAGGCTAAGTAAGAACCAAGAAAAATCCAAGAGATCATCTTTTAACAAGGGTTAATAAATATGCAGCTAGGACATTAAGCAGAGCAGAATTAGGTAATTTGCTTGATAATTTTAAAACAAATATTTTTGGATGTCTTAGTGAACAAATTGATACCTTTAGAATACAAAACAAGAAAAAATATGAAAATGTTGCCTTGTCATTTTTTGCCCTAAGTGAAAAAATAAATATGCCTTGGGAGAATGCCCTCTTGATTTAAAGAGTGCAGAAAATTGTGTTATATGTGCATAAAATCATGATACAAATAATTTTCCTCAATACCAAGTCTTAAAGTTATCTATGAAGAATAAGGAGTACCAAATCAGGTGGACCCTATTTGTTTTATTTATAAAAGACCCTGGCAAAATCCACAGCCAAACATAACATAAGGTTTTAAAACACAACCATTTGCAAAATCATCATAAAGTAATTGGATTTCCCCAATGCCTTGGTAGTCTTGGCCATAACCTTGGTCACAAGGATGGAAAAATCCTTATGGGAAATACCCTCAATACCCTCAATTTCCACAATTTCAATAATCATATCCTACTTTTCCTCCACAATATTATCCTCGGCTTGTTAAACAAACTCAACCCCACAATTTGAATCCACAACTTTCATTACCATTTCCTCAAAGACCAAACCAATTGCCTACCCAACCACTTCTAATTCCAAATAATAATAAAAATTCACAACCTGTTTAAAATATGGAAGGAAAAAATTTCCAAACTTACATGATAATTCCTCTAGATTTAAACAATGTTCAACTTAGATCGAGTAGAATATTAGAGAAAAAGTCTCCATCAGTTATTATTTAGGAAAGTGAAAAAGAAAATATGTTTAAAGAAGAGAAGTCTCTTAATGAAAAAGAAAAAACTCAAACAAGTTACTCCAACACAATCAAATAACTCAACTCATATTATGGAACAACCATCAATATCTCTTTCAAAACCACCTTTTCCTAAGAGATTAAAAATTGATGAAGGGGTAGAAAAACAAATTTTATTTCCTGATTATGACATGTTAGATGAACTGAAGAATGTTTGCATAAAAATTCTTTTGCTACAAGCCATTAAGGAAATTCCAATTATTTCAAAGACAATGAGGGAATTGAGCATAAAAAGACTAGGAAGAAAAAGAAAAGAAGTCAAAAGAATCCCATTAGTTGGAAAAATTGCAAATATCATGATGGGTAAGACAACAATTCAGAAATATCTTGAAAACACACATCAATGGCGTAGAGATCCCAAATACATTTATTGATCTAGGGGTAGCTATAATCATCACGAGTAAACAAAAGATGAATCAATTAAAACTTTCTACTTCAATATACACCTACACTATTACAATTGGTAGATAGATATGTAATCAAACCTGATGGTTTATTAAAATATATATATGTATCCTTAGATTCTTGGAAATGCCCTGTCGATTTTATGATTTTAACACCTAAGAATAACTTAGGAGGATATCCATTGATTCTAGGAAGACCATGGCTAGCTACAACTGATGCTTTTATAAGTTGTATATTTGGTGATATGTTTATTTATGATGGGAGCTCAACAAAGAAATTCACACTGTATCCACCTGCAAAGACAACAATAGAAGTTGAAAATGAATAATGGATAGATAACGATATTAATATAAGACCAATATTTACTACTTCAAAAATATATGAGGAAGATCAAATTTTGAATTTAATAGAAAATAATGAATCTTCATCATACTGTGAATCCAGTCGGAGTTTTCAAGAATAGTGCAATATTTAATATTTATCATCTCGTCAACTATCCTTTCATTCTATGGAAAAATTTGGCAATTCTACGATTGAAATCTTTCAAGGAAAAAATTTGAATATCAGTAATAATTTGGAAGAATTTCAAAATGAATAATTAATAAATATGTTACAAGAACATTCCTCTGCCTATGCATGGGAATATACTGACACGTAGGGAATTAATCCTAATACTTGTATACATCATATCTACATTGAAGAAAATGTCAAACCAATTCGACAACCTCAAAGAATAATGAATCCAAATCTATGGGAAATTATTAAAGAGGAACTAAAAAGTTGTTGAATGTTAATTTTATCTATCCAATATCAGACAGTCAATGGGTTTCACCCTTAGTAATTGTTCCTAAAAGAAATGGAAAATAGATAGTATGTATTGACTATATGGAATTGAATAAATGCACTTTAAAACATCACTTTCCACTTCCTTTCTTAGATTAGGTTTTAGATACATTGGCAGGAAAGAAATAATTTTCATTCTTAGATGGTTTTAGTGGGTATAATAAAATCAAAGTATCCCTAGAAGACCAATATAAAAATATCTTTACCTACCCATAAGAAACTTATACATACTGAGTACTTCCTTGTGGAGTATGTAATGCACCTGAAACATTCCAAAGAGTAGTATTAGGAATTTTTTATGATCTAATTCATTATGTGTGGAAGTGTATATGGATGATTTTATAGTTTATGGAAATTATTTTGAAGAGGCTCTTAAAAATTTTGAAAAATTTCTCATTAGATGTAAAGAGGAAAATCTCTCATTAAGCTGTGAATTTTTTTTTATGATGTTTACTAAGCTAGAAGTTATTTCTAAATTATAAATTCCAACTTGTTGATGAGATGTTAGAAGTATTCTTGGTAGCACTGGTTACTATAGAAGATTCATAGAAAACTTTACAAAAATTGCATCTCCACTTTTCAAACTACTCACAAAAGACTATGAATTCAATTGGAATTATGATTGCCAAAAGGCCTTTGAAATATTAAAAGATAAAATAATCTCTGAAGCACCCATTCTTAGAGGACCAAACTAGAAACTACATTTTCACATTTCAACTGAGGCTTCAGACACAACTTTAGGAGTTGTACTAGGACAAAAGGATTTAACTCCTTATACTATTTATTACACGAGTGAAAATTTGACTCCTGCAGAGGTAAATTATACTGTAACAGAAAAGGATTCTTTAGTTGTTATCAATTCCATCAATACATTCAGACATTACATTACTAACTACAAAACTTTTGTACATACACATCATTCTGCAATTAGGTACTTAATGAATAAACCTATCACTAAGCGAAGAATTACAAGATGGTTTTTGTTGTTGCAAGGGTTTAACATCACTATTTTTGATCAACCTAGGAAAAAAATACAGTTGCTGACTTTTTGTCTACAATTCAAAATAATAATAATGATGTAGTTTTGGAAGATAATTTACCTGATGAATATATTTTTGCAGTATCTACTAAATCACCTTGGTTTGCAAATATTGCTAATTATTTGGCTATAGGGAAGTTACCATCATATTTATCTCCTCAAGAAAAAGGAAGGTATTTCAAAATAGTGCATCTTATTCCTGGATAAATGAAGAATTGTATAAAGCAGGGCCATATTTGATCATTCAAAGGTGTGTTAGAGAAGATGAGGTACTATAAATATTGAAAGCTTGTCATGATGAGCCATGTGGAGGACACTTTGTTCACAAAAGAACTTCCTACAAAGTCCTTCTCTTAGGTCCTATTGGCATTCCATTTTTAAGGATGTCAAGGAGCATGTCAAGAGATGTGATAGTTTTCAAAGAATGGGGAAACCTATTCCCTCTAATGAAATGCATCTACAACCTTAGGTACTTATTGAACATTTTAAAATTTGGGTTGTAGATTTTGTTGGTGCAATCAATCCACCATCGAGATAGAAATGGTACATTCTTATTTGCATTGATTATGTTACAAGATGGGTAGAAGCTAAAGCACTTCCTTTTTCTACTGAAAATGTTGTAGTTTCATTTCTTTTTGAGGATATCTTTACTTCTTTTGATGTCTCAAGGGAAATTTTAACATGTCAAGGTACTCAATTCACATCCAAGTTGGTACATAGGATAATGGAGGACTACAATATAAAACATCGAAAGTCCACTCCATAGCATCCACAAGTAAATGAACAAGTGGAGTCCACCAATAAATTAATTTAAGCAATTCTCACCAAAATTATGCATTTGCATAGAAGAGACTAGGAAAAAAAGCTTCTAAAATCTTTATGGGCATACCATACCACATGGAGAAACACTATAAGGCATACTCCCTATGAACTTGTTTATGGGAAGAAAGTCCTTTTTCCTATTGAGTTTCAAGTAAAAAATTTCAAGACAACTGTTAAATTAGGTCTTGATCTTTCAGAGGCACAAAAACAAAAAATGGAGAATTTAAATGAACTTGATGAGATAAGACAAGATGCAATCCAAAAAACCAATCTAGTTTAACAACAGAGATCCATATTGCATGACAAATATATCAAAGAAAGAAAGTTTCAGCGAGGATATTGAGCATTCCTTTTTTATTCAAAGTTCAAATATTTCCAAGGGAGATTTCAAACCCATTGGCTTGGTCCCTATGAGATTGAAATAGTCTTTGATAATGGTGTAGTTAGGATCAGAACTATTGATGAAGAAAGGACCACCTTTCCTGTGAAGGTCCATCGATTAAAAATCTATCATAATTCATTGACAAAGGATGAGTTTATCAAATATTTGCAAGACAACACTGATTTCCAGTCGGTTAAAGAACGATTTTCTTTCTCCCTCCAACGATTCATAAGCCTTTTGCTTATCTATTAATATATAAATATTATATATATATAATATATATATATATATATATATATATATATAATATATATATATAAATATATATATATATATATATATAATATATTATATATATATATATATATATATATAAGAATATATTATACATACATGAAAAACAACATTCTTGGTACATTTATACAAAAAATTTAGGGCAAAACCAAATAATTTTGGCATCCTAAATTTTCTTTCCCATTCCCATTTTCTTTTTATCCCTCTTTTTCTTTCTAGAATAAAATAGCTACAAAATTGCTAAGAATTTGTAGCTTTACAAAATTCTGCAACTGATGTTTGACTGGGACTACTAATTCGAGCAAATGAGCAAATGAACAAATCCATCCTCAGAAGTACCTGAAGGCAATACAAAAAGGAGCAATCAAATGTTAGAATCATCAATTCAAAAGGCATGCAAATATTTAATTTAATAATAAGGGTCAAAACATTAGTGTATGAATTATAATGATGATATACTGTCGGTTCAAAAACCATCATTGCCAAAAGTGAAATGAAAATATCTTGTCATTTCAAATTAAAAAAGTCATAAATCACCCATTCATCCCTCATCATTACACAACACTCATCTCAAACTCCAAATTCATTGTTGAAATATCCCAACTCACATCCATTCATACCCTAATATTCACTTCACTTGTTTTTCCCTTCGCTCTTGTTTATACTCTCATCGAAGCCATTATCATGAAACCCTGACTCATACCATGTCAAGAAGCGAATTCTGAGGTAAAACTTCTCAACCAAGGGTGTCATAGTGAGAACAGAACCAAATGGAAGAAAATTCATGGAAGGATACCGCAGGTAAAGGAAATGTTGCAGAAAGCACAATGGCTAGAGTTCATGGAAAATTTTGATGGTTTTAACAAGGAGGTGACTAAATCATTTGCTAGAGCTTTTGATGGCCTAGAGGTTGAAATTGGAGAAATCAAATCTGTAGTGACATAATCTCTTATTGTTGAAGCTACCTGACTATCAAGAGTTGGAGAGAAATGGTTTAAGAACAGGGGCATTGAAGGAGAATAATGGAAGACATTCTTGAAAAACTCAGGTATGGACATCACTATTTTTAAGAAAGGAATTCCTAGTACAACACTTAAGGGTAAATGGAGAAATATATTGCTAGTCATCTAGAAATTTTCCACCTACGAATGAAGATTTGGTTGTACGTTCTTTTACCACGTTCGTTTGATGATGCATTTTATTGAGGAGAATGAAATCAATCTTCCTTAGTTTCTATTAAATATCTTAAGGAAAATGTCTAGAAATGTTTAGAAAAGGATTCAATTCATAAAAACAAATATGTATCACCACGACCTTATAAAAATACTCATTGAATTTCACCTTGAAAAACTAGGAGATAATTGGGATAACTTCCTATTTAGAAATCATTTTAAGGAGGAGGATCAAGAGTCACCTAGAAACAACAAAACAAAAAGAGGAAGGAAGATAATACATGAGAATCCTATTAAAAACTTACCTTAACAACAACCACAAGAACAGTCAAAAGATGAGACCCCTATTGTAGAAATTTTAGGAAGCCTTAAAAGGAAATATGTTAGAAGAAAGAAAGCTAGTAAAAAGGAAGAAATCACATCAAAGAAAACATAGGAATCTAACACAGAGAAGAAAAGAATTAAAACTAAAAATCCTTTTCCATGATATGTAAGAAGAAGTGTCATGCTTAATAAAAGACCATCTCAACAATATACAAATGTGATTAATTTGAAGGAAGAAGAGAAAATAGAAACTCTATCACCTACTACCATCTCACCTGTTCACAGCCCAGGCTGAAAAACACCAGAAACAGATCCAGTACAACAAGAAATCTATGACTACATTGAGTCTCCAGAGAGGAAAGCTGTAGAAAAGGCATCTTGTTCTACAGTCCATGAAAAAGAAATCTAGTCTAACGGTCCACAAGAACCTCCACTTGTAATAACTCTAAAACAAGAAAGTCTTTGAGTTGAAGACACTGAATAGACATCTTAAGAAGAACATGAGACATTAAAGACGCAGAATGAGATACAAAGGACTGAGAATGATTATATTCTTCTACATGGGCTTATGGTATGAAAAGAACAAAAAGTTAAAGAAAAAAATGAATCACTAAGAAAGAAGGTCATGAGTCTAAAATGCAAGATTTTGATGAAGAAGCCCATAATGACAGTTGTAAGAAAGAATATAAGAAGGAAAAACTTGGATGTTCTGGCCCAAGTTTTTCAGAGAGAGTAGTGACAGAGAAAGATTTCTAGTTTTGAAATTTTGCATGAAGACATGCAATGGCCTCCGTGTGGGGGAATGTTGAGCCTCATGATTTCTTCATTTTGACACTCTCCCTTACTTATTTTTCCTTTCCTTGACCATCATCATCAACTCAATAGGCATCAAACTACAAGGTTTTTGACATAGTAAGGTATTTAATTGTCTTATCTTTCATATTTCATAAGGTTCCTTATTATTGAGTTAATATTTATATTAATTTGCACGATTTTGCAACTAACCTCTGTTTCTGTAGCCAATTTCATGGTTTACCATGATCATAGGTTCCAACTAAGAGGAGAAAGTTATGGACAAGTGGAGATTGACCCCCTTGAAATTTTCCTCCTATTCATCCAAACCAGATCATCAAAAGGTTTGTTCGATTGCGTGGTCAAAGGATAAAGTCAACGTGGTCACTGAACAGGAGAGCGAGAGTCCGAAAATCCTATGCTTCATGATTTTCTTTGTAAAATAGAAAATCATGAGAAACAATATCTCGGTACTTGTTAGAAGCATAATTTAGTATTATGTTAACTAAGGTAGGCGTAAAAGCCTCAAACAATTATTGACACGGGCTTTTATAAATATTGTAAAACAAACATGAACAAAATGTGGATTTGAATTATGCGACAGTGATATTTTGAAACTCTATGTCTACTCTGTTAATGAAGAAAATCCTTTGAAGTTCCAATGCGTAGCTGACTGTTCGATTGAATTTTTATGACCGCCCAATTGTGGATGGCCCTTGCAAAAAGGGAAGGTTTTTTATTCACATATTTTTTTCATTTATTAAAACATTTTTAGAATTGGTTTGCAGTCTTGATTTCGTTCAGATAGCAATAGAAATATTTCATTAATCATTCCTTTTTCAAATTAATGTATAATTATGTTTATGATAATTTAATTCCTCTTCAGAGATTTCTTTATGATTATAGAGTGTTTCATTTCAAGATTTAATAGATTTCTTTAGAGTTTCATTTTAAAGTATGTGTGATTTCTTTATGATTTTCATTTCAAAGCATTCAATTTCAGAGTATGAGTGATTTTGTTAAAGCTTCATTTCAGAACCTTTTCAAATATGAGTGATTGATAATGATAGATGTGTGGTTTTTCATTTTGAATAAAAGTTAATTTCATTTTTGTTTTTATGCAAAGGATTTCTAGAATGTTAGATGATCAATTCTGCTTTAGAGATTAAATTTGTGTTGCAATAGATCAATTAAAAGTTTTCTTAATAAGATAGTGTTAGTTTGCTTTAAAGTTCATTTTAGCAAGTGTGAAGAGCATTTTTTATTTCATTAGAAAGGATTAGGAATATTTAATGTGTTAAAATCCATTTTATTTGAAGAGTAAGATAGGAATAAATTACATCCTTAGAAGTAAATCTCAATAACTTAATCTTGCACATTAACAATCTGATTTAATAAAAGGACTTCTAACATATATAGTGCACTTGCACTGCACAAGCTTACCAACTCCGATCAATAATTCATGTAACAATTTAAGACAATTAAATTGACAAACATAAAGCCTTAGCCATTTCCTTTGCCAATATCCCCTTAGCCATAAAACACAACAAGTGATGCCCACTAGGATATTTTGCCCAACATTCAACTTTGAATAAGTGTCCCTTTCCCGTGGTCTTATTTTACCTTTATTAACTTTTATTACATGAATTTTTAACCTGGGGTTGTTACAACAAGGCGGAAAACTCAATTACCTAAGGTGAGGATAACAACCTAGTGTGGACTTCAAAAATATACCTGGAGGTACGTGGAGAATGGTCTGATACACTTATGTACGTGGAATGGGATATCACCCCCAGAATGCATCAGTGGAAAAAAATGAAAGCTCCTATGTTTATAGACGCCAAAACACATCTCTAGCCTAGAGCTCTATATTTTGCATTAATTTTTCAAATTCTCCCTAAGATTGATTCAATAAATTTTAAATTTTATCTTGAATTAAATTTCAGTTTTCAAGGCTCACCACAAATTTCATTTGAATATCCTAAAGATGCAATTTATCATGATAAAATAAAATCTTTATTTTCAATGAAAATCTATGTATGAGAGGGAAGAAACAAAGAGTAATGCAACATACAAAATGAAACAAACAAAATTTGTTAAGTGAATTTCCCTAATTCAACTGTTCCAATTTCCAATTGCACACACAAAACCCTAAATGTAATGCAAAATGCAGAATGAGGAGATTTTTCTTTTCAATCCTCTTAATTTCCAAATGAAATGAAAACTAAGATGCTTTCTAAATCCCCAATGAGAGAAACCACACAAAATGATGAATGTAGTATCAATTTCTTCAAACAACCAATGATCAAGCAAAAGTTTTCCAATAACCTAAATGACAAGAACAAAGAAAAATCTAAATGAATTCTTATAAAAGGCTATCAAAACCAAAAGAAAACTGGGTGAAGGATTTTCATAGAAAAGGACACACTCAGTGGCAAATGGAAAATAAGATGGACCAAAGAAAATCAGATAGCATTGCAATGAAAGCAATTTTTTGCATTTTACAGGGATCAACCTAGGTGCAGAACAGGCACCATTTCTCTGTAGCGCAGGTACAAAGAAGGAGGGAGTGAGCTAAAGTGCTATGTCTCCAGACCAAGGGGTGTGTTGAGGCAGATACAACAAAAGTACAACACAAAAAATTAAATCAAGCTCAGGGAATGGTTTTCCTAAGATCAATCAAGGTCTTAGTGAATCAATCAAGATCAATTTAAGAGGTGAAAAAGGCGCTAAGGTCAAGGAAACCAGTAAGGGAAAAATCACTCCCTAGTATGGTCGCCAATTTTTTATGCATAATTTATGATTGTAGACAAAGGTGAATTCCCTAGACCTAGTGGACTAGTCTATAATAACAGAAGACAAAAACTATAGAGCTTTCCTTAGAGAAGTTAGAGGATCGGAAAGAGGCCTACCTCAAATTTGTAGCAAACTTCTCATTCCTCCTTGCTTGTAAGATCCAAAAAGCTACAAGTGCTATAGTTAGAACCTGCACACACAACTGAAACAAGCAAAGGATCTACAACAACCAAGTAGCATAATCTAACATCTCTATTTAATGAATCAACAAGGCATTCAAATACATGAGTGCAAACATAATAAAACACATATGGGAAAAAAAAATATTCTAATAGAAATAGGAGAGAGTTTACAGCCATAAATAGTAGTTGATATTGTAGAAGTCTCCCCAAGTTGACTTGTCCTTCCTTGCCACAAATCACAACTCAATATCAACCCTAATTCATGAATATGATGACTCTTTTAGGTTCAAGGCAGCAGCATAAGGGTGCAATCAATCTCCAAAATCCAATCTTGACGCTATGGATGGAAGTAAATTTATAGGAGAAGGATGGTAGTTTAGGAATTACCATTATGGGCTTGAGATCCACATATGATGGGAGGATGAGATCAAGGGATAAGAGGTGAATTCTTCAAGGTAAGATTAGATAGGATTTGGGCTTTTATCCATGGTAAATAGTTAAAACAACCTTTGGAAGCTTCTAGAAGAGGAAGCTTTAGAATTATTTTTAATGGTCCCGAATGTCTAGAATCAGCACACTTGCAGAAGGGAGCAACAAGTGTTTATCAACACTGGTGCAGAAGGGAGAAACCAATGCTTAACATAGGTGGATAAAGCGATAGGGTGTGTTGGGGCTAATTATCCAAGATGGATTTTGGATAGACTCCTAAGTCTAAGTGTTCCTCACAGAGGAAAACAAAAGTCCAAGGAAGTTCTTGGAACTAGCCCCATTGCAGAGATTGTCTCATTCTGAATCTACTAAAACTTGAAAGGGAAAAAATGGACTTAGGATGTAGAAGTTATCGCTTAAAAAAGATGCCCTTTGTTCCTTAAAAAAGAGGCAATATCCTTTAAAAATGGCCTAAAAGGCTTTCTGAAGAAAATCGCATCGGAGGAGGTCTAAGGCAGACTTAAGTGAAAAGGGGAAGCACCCCCGATGGCCGATCCTTGACATATCAGGTCGGAGGCGGGCATATGCGTATAACATGAGGAAAGGACTGGGCCGATGCGATATTGTGATCACTGATATCGGCGAATCGCAATCAGCGATGGCATGAGGCTTAAGGCAGGACCCTAGGTCTCTCTGATATGCGATTGTAATTAATCGCATCGCATCGGAGCTATTCAAAAGAGCAGGGCCATTACCATATGCGATGCAATGGCCGGACCCGAAAAAGTTTGTAAATTCCACTTCATAAATATTTCAAGTCTGTCGTAAAGTCGTTTTGCGATATTTCAATGTTTTAATGTATTTTTGAAATACAAAGGAAATCACGAAAAAGGCAGGATTTCGAGCAGGCCGTGGGTGGTAAATGGTTTTCGCCAGGCTCCACCCGATCCCATACAATGGTTGCCATGTGTCCAGGCTGAGGAGAGAGAAAACCACCCTAATCGGGCGGTTAACCCCCGTACAAAAGAGCCACCTGAAATGAACCACCACCGTTGGATCTAGATCTCCCAGATCAATAGTGCGAATGCGATAGGCGATTTAAAAGGTGGACCCGATGGAATATAAGGCAGAGTTCATAATTTTTTGAAGTCTGATAGACGCGTTTGGGTAGATTTTTACAGGCTTTCTGTGTATTTTCCTGTGTAAGCCGAGAATGACCATCTTTGGGATTTCAAGGGCACCAATGGTCCATTCCATTACGGAACAGGTGGCCACCATCGCCGAGGGCGTTTATCAATGATTGCTAACGCTCAGAGGGGGATTCGAGCGGACAGAACTAGGAAGCCAGAGAGCCCGAGAGGGAAAATGAACAAACAATCATCAATTGGCTTAGAAGCCATGAATGTCAAAGACAAAGGGGTTGTTGTTGGAGTTGTTGCTAAAACCAAGCATAAGCAGAACACGAAGCCAAAGCAGGAGGCTAAGGTTAAAGAGAGCGACACAAAAAGGAACAAAAGGAAAGAGAGTGCAGGAAGCAAAAGCTAAAATGAAGAGTAGCTAAGGAAGTCACTTGGAGTTCAAGTGAAAAGCCAAAGCGATGTACATTGCCGAGAGCCTAAGAGCCAGTGCGAGAGCCTAAGAGTCAAAGCCAGAGCAAGAAGGCCGAGAGCCTCAATGCTAGGGACAGAATGGAATTCCAAACCCATGGTTTCTGTGTTAAACCGTGGAGTTGAGCCAGAGAGATTGTAAAAAGATTGCTGCCATAATCCCAGAGAACCTAGTCGAGTTGACTAGAGCTCATGGAGACGTAGCCCAAGAATTTTTGGGTGAACTCCTAATTAATATTGTTGTTCTGTGTGTGTTTTATTGCTACAATGTATATGTTGTTTTTAATTGCTGCTATTTGCTTTATATCATTTTAAGAAAATTAATTTACAGCACCTGAACAGTTTAAACAAACATAAGCATATACTTATATTGTCAAGCACATATTCAATTCCGCATTGGTTAATCATAAAGACTTGGGAACATTTAAGCTTTGGAAGTGGGAGAGGTCCTTATAAGTTAGGCAAGGAGCCTAAGTGCCCCATTTTCAAATCAAGTGGTATCAAAGCCTAAGTTTGATTAGACACACCTTCAAAGAAGGTTATATCAAGATGCTTGATTAACAAAGCAAATATTTCTTGTCTAAAAGGTGTTTAAATAGTTAGAGGTTGATTGTATGCTTGTTTGCAGACTGACTATTGTTTGAGTTTTCAGAAGTGAAGGGAAAGCTACTGATAGCCCAGTCCAAGAAGGACAAGAAGGAAGAAGGGCTGAAGGAATTCTTCTATTCCAAAGGACCTCAAAGCAATCCTTGAAGCACAAGAGGTTTGTTGCAAAATGTTGCTTAATAAAGCCCTTTATTAGTCTTATTTGAAGTTCCTTTTTCATTGGCATAATGACAACTTCCTCAAGTGTACCCTCAAATTCCTTCTCCATCAGAAGACTCTTTGATGGAGACTTGAAGCAAGACTTGTTCATCATGATGGACAAGGTGAGAGAAATGTATGAGGATGGGAAAAAGAGCAACATACTTAGAGAGTAGTTGAATTCCATGAAGGAAGAGAAGCAGTTGCTTTCTGACAAACTGTAGGAAATGGAAGGCAACTTCATATTACAAATATTAACCTCAAGAGGATGCATGAGTTGGAGTCACAACTCTTTGTTTTCAAAGAAGCCTTCGTCAAGTATTAGCTTGAAGAAGAGGTAAACCATTCCAGTTTGTCTTCAAATTCTTTTGAGAATGCTTATATTGGTTATTTTGAAAAACATACTAGAGGCATAGGTTCCAAGCTAATGACCAAGATGGTCTATGAAGGAAAGGGCTTGGGAAAGCATGCACAAGGTATTTTTGAACCAATAATGGTTGAGGAAAGGCCTAATTATTTGGGTCTTGGCTATGGACAGCCTTATGGAGAGAGTTCCAAATCTGCCATCGAGGCCATTGAAATAGTCCCAAGAAGGAGTTTCACTTCATGTCCTCTACCTCAGAAGTGTGAAGATTGTATTAAGGAGGAATGCAATAGCTTGAAACATCACTTGCGGGATGCAAGTGTTCAGGAGCACACACTTGAACCAGAGAGTTGTGAAAACTCTAATAGCCTTGAAGAGATTGATGGTGTTCCAAAAGGAGCCACTTCTTCATTTTCTTCACCTCCTCATGAAGGAAATAAAGGTGAATGAGGTTGGCATAAATCTGGTTCTAACCATATTCCTTTGGATTTTGTAAAGCACGATAAAGTTCCACATAAGCATGGCAAAACAATTGCATGTTCCTTTTGTGGTTTGGATACCATCATTTTTCTAGATGTTGGAAGAGAATGGCCACATACAGGAAAATTTTGAATGAAAAGAAGCAAAAAGCCAAAGGACCCTTGGACAAGGAAAATCATGTTGTCAAGAGGATGCACATGTGTTGCACTTACTGCCATAAGCAAGGGCATATTTCTGCAAGGTGTTGGACTCTGAATCCAGCAATGCTTCCACAAAAGCTGAGGAAAGTGGAAAGAGAAGATGGTAGAAATGGAAAGGAAGTTTCCATGAATGAAGTGTCTCAGGATGATTCACATGTTGATACTGATGTGCAGACAAAGGAAAGACCGTGGAACTGGATTGGTAAGAAATGGCTAGAGTTCTTTTCCAATTAAGGTTTCATGTCTATTGATGCATCCATTTGCATTTCTTTGTTGATGAGATGAAATTTGCATGACTTTACTGAGATGGTGAATGGAAAAAGGTTGAGTAGGAAACTCACTTTGTTGCTCCAACATTATATTTCATTTCAGCTTCGAAAGTATAGTGTGCTAAGTGAAAGTTGAAGAATGAAATGCATGCATGAGCATGAAATGCATGAACACAGGGATGTTGATGTTTTCCTTGTATTTGAAAATGTATGTGTAATTAACTTATAGGGTGGATTGCATTTACATGCATATGATGCAATGTTGACTTGGGAAAAGTTAACTTGGTCTCCAAGATGGAAATACTAATGAAGTATTTCATCTTTTGAAAAGAGTCCTAATGGTCTTTTTCTACATGCTTGACTTGAAGAGTCATTTGTTTAAAGGCATGTTTTGTGGGCTTGTTATCTAGTCCATCATTTGTATGCAGATGTAAGACATGGAGGTGTTAACAAGTTGTGAAATCTATTTCTTTTTGTTGAAACATGAGTTTAGGCCATCTAGTTGTTGTCTGTGTTTTTGTTGTTGTTAACAGTTGTTGTTGACAACTTGTCAAATAGATACATATGAAAGTTTTGTGGAGCATATGAACTTCACATTACTTTGAACCACCTTGGATCAATGATCAAGGCAAAGAAGCTCAAACCACCTTCTATGACCATTTCAACAGAAGTTCTACAGGAAGGCAAGGAGGAAGACAATTCTTCTCAGGAGGACCAGCCCATCTAGGAAGGGAAGTGGTCAGAGACTTTGGTGCAGAGGCACTATGCAAGACAAGTATGTGGAGGCTGAAAGAAGAGGGTGTTGTTACTCTTAGGTACTATTTAGATCAGTATATCAGTCTTTTCAAGATGAAAAGTTCTTTTAGTGGGAAGGCGTGATCCAAGATGGATTTTGGATAGACTCCTAAGTCTAAGTGTTCCTCACAGAGGAAAATAAAACTCCAAGGAAGTTCTTGGAACTAGCCCCATTGTAGAGATTGTCTCGTTCTGAATCTACTACAACTTGAATGGGCAAAAATGGACTTAGGATGTAGAAGTTATCACTCAAATAAGATGCCCTTTGTTCCTTAGAAAAAGAGGCAAAATCCTTTAAAAAATGCCCTAAAAGGCTTTATGAAGAAAATCGCATTGGAGGAGGTCCAAGGCAAACTTAAGTGAAAAGGGGAAGCACCCCCGATGGCTGATCCCCGGCATATCGGGTCGGAGGTGGGCATATGCATATAACATGTGGAAAGGACCAAGTTCATGCGATATTATGATCACCGATATCGGCAGATCGCAATTGGCGATGGCATGAGGCTTAAGGCGAGACCCCGGGTCTCTGCGATATGCGATTGCGATTAATTGCATCACATTATCACATCGGAGCTATACAAAGGAGCGCAGCTGATACCATATGTGATGCGATGGTCAAACTCGAAAAGGTTTGTAAATGCCACTTCATAAATATTTGAAGTCCGTCATAAAGTCGTTTTGTGATATTTAAATGTTTTAATGTATATTTGAAATACAAAGGAAATCACGAAAAAGGCAGGATTTCAGGCGGGCCATGGGTGATAAATGGTTTTGGCCAGGCTCCGCCGATCCCATACAATGGCTGCCACGTGTCCAGGCTGAGGAGAGAGAAAACCACCCTTATTGGGCGGTTAACCCCCGTACGAAAGAGCCACTAGAAATGAACCACCATAGTTGGATATAGATCTCCTAGATCAATGGTGGGATGTGATAAGTGATTTAAAAGGTAGACCCAATGGAATATAAGCTGGAGTTCATAAATTTTTTAAGTTCGATAGACACGTTTGGGAGGAGTTTTATAGGCTTTCTGTGTATTTTCCTGTGTAAGCCAAGAATGACCATCTTTGGGATTTGAAGGACGCCGATGGTCCATTCCGTTATGGAATAGGTGGCCACCATCCCTAAGGGAATTTAGCAATGATTGCTAATGCTCAGAGGGGGATTCGAGCGGACAGAGGTTGGGAAGCTAGAGAGCCTGAGAGGGAAAATGAACAAACAATAACCGATTGGCTTAAAAGCCATGAATGTCAGAGACAGAGTGGTTGTTGTTGGAGTTGTTGCTGAAACTAAGCATAAGAAAAACGTGAAGCCAAAGCAGGAGGCTAAGGCAAAAGAGAGTAGCGCAAAATGGTAGCAAAAGGAAAGAGAGCGCAGGAAGCAAAAGTTGAAATGCAGAGCAGCCAAGGAAGTCACTTGGAGTTCAAGTGAAAATCCAGAGAGTTGTACATTGCCGAGAGCCAGAAATCTGAGAGCCTAAGAGCCTGTGTGAGAGCCTGAGATTCAAATCCAGAGAAAGAAGGTCGGGAGCCTCAGAGCCGGGGACAGAATGGCATTCCAAACCCATGGTTTCTGTGTTAAATCGTGGAGTTGAGCCAAAGAGCTTGTAAAAAGATTGTTGCCATAATCCCAGAGAGCCTAGTCGAGTTGACTAGAGCTCACGGAGACATAGCCCAGGAAGTTTTGGGTGAACTCCTAATTAATATTATTTTTCTTTGTGTGTTTTATTACGACAATGTCTTTTTTGTTTTTAATTGCTGCTATTCGCTTTATATCAGTTTAAGCAAATTAATTTACAGCACCTGAGCAGTTCAAACAAACATAAGCATACACTTATATTGTCAAGCACATATTCGATTCTGCATTGGTTAATCATAAAGACTTGGGAACATTTAAGGTTTGGAAGTGGGAGAGGTCCTTGTAAGTTAGACAAGGAGCCTAAGTGCCCCATTTTCAGATCAGCTAAAAACATTTATTTTGAGCAATTGATTCCAGATTCTCAGACTTTTTGGAAAGGTCATGATTAGGGATTTGTGAAGGGACGGTGACAACATGTTCACAAATATTAATTGATCTAGTTTGCAAGCCTATTAACCATATGAGAAAAAATGGCATGTAACAGATACATTGATATTAAATTTTCTAACATGCAACGACATGGTATAATATATGTCTCAATGGCTCGTACTCCTTATATGGGAAACATATGGATAAACAATATATGGTGGCTAGATCTCAGATGATATGTGTGGGAATTCCCTTGTCAAAGATAGTAATATAGTCATGCTAACAGTAACCCTATATAAGCTTGATGCATAGTTGGATGGCTGGAAGTGACAATCCACAAATTTGTTTGCAAGAATGTTCTAATACCTATATGGAATTAATCGAATGTGATGGTCAAGTAATGCTTGACAATGTTCTATGATGTATCACAGTAACATGATACTTAGCGGAAAGAATATCGATCATCTTTGAAAAATTGAAATACTGAGATACATGGAAGGAGCTACCCATTGATAAAACAAGTTTGAGTCATATTGTTATGACATAAGGAAGGGACCATAATTATGATCTTGTGAAAGCTATGAAGAAATAAGGACTTTTCTTAATATCTTTGTGGATTGTTCCCCTATGTGGAGGAAAAAAAAATTGAAGCACCTTTGTTGAAGATATGAAGTTGATTGTGACATGTCAATGATCCTTTCAAGTAACCTAATGATAGTTATTTCAATATATGACAATGATAAGAGACAATTTCAATACATGACAGTAACAATGATAGAAGAATCTCACAACAATATAGATATATGACAAAACATTGACGGATTGTGGAATGCATTCATGGAAACTCTTAATATACGAAAGATGAATTTTATCATGAAATCGACATGCTATCTCTAATGGATCAAAATAACTATAAAATTCATTCATGCTTTGAAAAAATAAGAAGTAATTGGCTATACATATTAACTAATGACGACGCTAGCAACTCAACAAAGATCTGGAAGTTGAAAAGTTGATTCATCTGTGTTAATTATTGAAGAATGTTGATACTTGAAGAAGGCATACTATGGCATAAATCTAGTGAAGGAAATAATTATTTTCAAAATGACTCTTTTGATACAACTCCCCAAAATCATGATAGTTAGAGGTATGCAATATTTGTTTATGGATATGGTTAGGGTTTTGCAGTTAGCAGTATGGTTTTTCTATTCCTTTGTTGTAGATCATGATGGCTATGAAGCTTCTAGGGTTTGTAGTACCTACAAAATTGATAAGTCTTGAAGACCCTTAATGTTTAGGGTTTTTGAACCCTACTTATATTGAACTAAACCCAGGACAATAAAAAACCCGAACCCCTATCTCATTCCTCACTCTAAGGAAACCCTAGCTCTTGAAAAATGTCATCTAAGGTTTGCAAGACTAAATGATCTTTAACCTTGGTTTTGAAAATATAATCTAGGGTATGTGTTAAAAACCTAGCAAAGGTTGAATTAAAATAAAATTCTAGGAACCCTAGAACTTGATGTTTCTGATCAAAGTAAAAACCCTAATAAGGGTTAGATCATGAAATTTCTAAGGTTTGTAACTAGAAACCTATAAATACTTCTGGATAATTATAGAAACCCTAAATTGACAAGATTGACATCATGCTCTTGTATTTGTATATTTTTCTTTATTGTACTTTTTGGTGAGAACTGTAGGTACATAATGAAGAAAGATAAGAAAGATGGAAGAACAAAGTAAAGCAAGACTCATGCTTGATGATGACTTCATGATAATGATGAGTATGATGGAAAGAGAGAGTTGCAAGAACCCTAATGATATTGAAGCTTCTATCCAATGAGCATATTAGAGGAACAAATTGATGATTGCAAGAATCTTGTTGCAATTTGAAGATAGGACATGCAAAGGGATATTAGCTTCAAAGGGAGCAAGTAGCAGGATTTAACATGACACTTTGAATAGAGGAATTTTGATATTAATGATATACATGAGATATGACTTGGCTCCCTAGTTGGACATATTTCCCAATATGGAAGGAGATATTGTTCTATAATGATGTTCCAGAAGCTGCCTGATCTGATTTGAAAGCACATGGATTGAGTGAGCAACACTCTTAATGATTTATAAAAGCTTGAGAGAAAAAATTACTTTTAGAAAGTTGGTGTGACTTATTGATGAATCAAAATTCTGTAATGTAAGTAAGTTTGCATATGCTAACCACTGTGAGAAAGTTTTGGCTCCTTGATGATGATAGATAAATCAATTAATGACAATATTGCATGAAGCAAACTCAAAGTTTGATATATTGTGATGTTGTTAGGAGCCAAGAAAACCCTGACAAGGAATGTGTAAGAATGTTTAACATCCTAAAAGATAAAAACTATGATATGATGATGATGCAAAGGAAAGGAGGATCTATGCAACTACTATTAAATATCTCCATGAAAGAAGAAGTAGCTCATATATTGATAACGTATGAGACAAGCTTAGACTTGTGGTTGTGTCTCCCTGGTTGAGAGGGATTTATTCCTTGATTGAGATGGAATGATGATATCCTCCTTGGTTGAGAGGGAGTGATTATGGGCATCATATTCTCTTCTATCATGTGTCATGCACAAGGTTAGGACTAACCGTCATACGTCTAGTGAAGGAAACGGTAGGGAGAATGGAGGATTGGATAAGCATCTGGGACTGTATCCTTGACGATTGGAATCCAAGATACAAAGTAGTCCCATAAAATGACACTCTTTGAGGATCTGATAGGGTATCCAAGATAAGAGTGGTCGAAGAGGACCAATATTATTTGAGGATTGGGAATCCAAGATAAGAATAGTCCTAGAAGGACATACCTTGTGAACATCCAGACGAGTTATGAGCCTTGAGAGGTTGAGGTGTCCATATGTGTGCCTTCCAACATTGTGCTCTAATCTTGTGGAGAGTTAGAGCTTTTTAGTGAAGGCCTTGTTATGTTTGAAAATGTTGGTTATGATGTTGATTCTTAAACATGGCTTATCGATATGACTCTTCTTATGAGAATATTTCAATCTGAGTGTATCCTTGTGATCAGGTGCTTAGTATTTAGCTCAAAAACCAAAATTATTAGAATGGCTCGAAACCTAAATGACTATGTCTGTCTCAGAAAAATGATCCTAACGCTAATCATTTCATCGAACACCAAGTTCGTATGAGAAAGTTATTGTGTTTTGATCACTTTGCTAAACAAGCGAAATTTGCAAAAAAGATGCCCAATCACTGCACAGTTTGTAGTCCGTAATGCTGATATGACTGGTGACTAGGCATGGTCAACGTAGGTCAATGGAGAATTAGGGATGGACAAGTGGCAATGTTTGCTTGGTTTGTACAGTGGTGTGTTGGCATGTTTCTATTGGTTCATTTCTAGAACAATGGTAGAATGCCACGTGGCACCTCCGAAAGGTTAGGTTAGAGGTCTACACAGTGGAGCAAAATATATTGGTAGAAGTCTGGGTCGAACCCACGACCTTCTGCACGCAAACCATATGCCTTAACTACTTATGATACTAGGTAGTTCTTACCATAAACATTTGCCACATTAATTTAATGTGTAATGGTTTGGAGGTTGGCAGGTAGGGGAGGGCCATCCTGCAAGCCAACCCTCCCCCATGAGATCGCAACATATTCAAACTGTAATGGTTTCAGTTATGTTTTGGCGGCTATCCAAACCGCGACATCAAACGGTCACATGTGAACGCTATTACTGCGACATCAAATGGTTTCAATTCACGTTAACTTCAGCGACTCTAACCTAACCACTCTGCAACAGTTAGCATGTGAACAAGGTTGCAGTTAGTGTAACGGCCAGTTCCGACGGTTCCAATGGACCATAACCATGACAGTTAATGCGACATAAACATCACATGTGAATAGTCTATTAAACCGTTGAATGTTACAGTTTATATTAGTGCTAATCCCATTTTAAAATTAATTAAGTGCAGTTTAAGCCTTAATTAACTACGATTTAATTTGGCGGTAACTTTAGCAATGCCCCCATTTAGCGAGGTTAACTAGAGTCATTCGAGATTTAGCGGATCTTTTCTAGGAAAAGACTGGCTGATCCATAGAGAAGTCAATTTTTGGCCAAATTGAGCTCAGAAAGAGGTGTTCTTGGCTAATTTGGACATTTTGAACACATTGGTGTAGGTATTAGGAGCCATAGAGCTTTGTAAAATAACATTTTTGCACATTGAACTAATATAGAGGCCCAAGCCATATAAGCTGGACCAAGGAGATGTAGTCCAGGAGGGGTGAACTCCTTCATCAAAACACTGTGTTAAAGTTTCTCTTTGATGGTTTGTTGTACTTTGAATGTCTTTTGTTCATTATTTGTGTTTGAAGCTATTTTTCTCATGAATGTGATTTTAAACTTAAGGAAATTTACTTGTTTACATGCATAAACAACTAAGGAAACCTCAGCATAAGAAGCAATAAGAAAGTACATGTTTATAAATATGTAATTTTTATTAGCACATCAAAACTAATCATACAAAAATAGATCAAGTTGGTATCAGAGAAAAGGTTGAATTGCTTGATTTCTTGAGTTTGTGCCATTAGGGTTTTAATGGTTCCAAAATTGTGATGCCTACATAGAAAGGAGAAGGGAAGCTATTGGTTACAACTCCTAAGGTAATGCCCAAAACAAGGAGAGCGACAAGGACACAATCTCCACCACCCAAAGTTCCAATTCCAGCTGCACTTGAAACTCCTCAAGTTTTGTCTTCAACTGAGATTGAAGAGGTACAACCAATACCGATTTCTAAGCCTGAATCCAAAACCATTATGTATAGAGAAAGAGAGCCTAAAGGTCTGTCTTCAGAAGAGGAATAATTCAAGAAAGTTTTCTTTACTTTAACTGAGATGGTTAAAGTCCACTATAAAGAGAGGAACACTAGAATGGTTGGAGAGAGTTCTAAACCTCCACATGGAGAAGGAAGCTCAAAGGATAAAAAACATGAGAAGAAGGATTCCAAAGGGAATGGTGGAAATCCACCACCATTTCCACCATCCTCATCATCTTCATCATCTCACACAGCATCATCTTCCACTACCACCACTTAAACTATCCATACTCATTCAAAAACCCCAAATCTAAAGACTCCATTACTTAAATTGGACATAAAATTTGAGCTTCCTATGTAAAATGGAGAGGTGAATGCAAAAAAAGTTGGACAATTGGATTCAATCGCTGGAGGTATACTGCAGAATTCAGAACCTTCAAGAAGACAACATACAGATCCAATTGGCTTCACTAAGGCTAGAAGGAGCTGCACTAGTTTGGTGGGAAGCAAAGACCCAAGAGGAAATGAGAATCCATGGTAAGATATCCATCACTTGGGTTGAATTTATTTCTGCAATTAAAAGATAGTTTTATCCTTTAGCATATATGCAAAAATCTATTATGAGTTGGTAGAATTTTAGGCAGCTTAAAGGCAAAATAGTCCAAGATTATACACAAGAGTTTAGAAAAAGGGGTTTGTTACTAGGAGTAAATTTTAATTCCCAAGATACAATGCTGAAATATATTGGGGGTTTACATTCCTATCTGAAACATACTATTCTTATGTTCAATCCAAATGACTTATATAAGGTATGTGTGCAAGCCACACACCTTGAATCTAGAGGAAAGAACATTTAGGAAGAGGGTAGTACAAGGAATCCATTCAAGGGTAATGAGAAAGAGAAGGGTGGAAAATGGAAGGGAAAGAAGAATGAAAGTGTGAAGAAATAAGGGGAGAAAATCACATGCAAACATTGTTCCAAAGAGGGGCGTGATGAAGCCCACTGCTGGAAATTGCATCCTAAATTAAGGCCTAAGAAACAAAACAATAAGGGAAAACAAAAGACGACCGCTACCACACAACATGACCTTGCTTGAGATTCTGGTGATGAGACCAATATTTCAGCCATGGTTACAAAAGGAAAAGAAACTATTGTAAGCACTAGTTCATCACATAGTCAAAACAACACTCCAAATGAAGAGTCAAGAATAGAGTTGTTTCATGTTAGAGTGATTTCAAATCATACAAAGATTGATGCATTATTTGATAGTGGGTCACAATCAAACTTGATTTCAGAAGACTTGGTAAAAAAAGTAAACCTTAAAATTGTACCTCATCATAAACCATATCCATTGGGTTGGAAAGTTAACAATGCAAACTTACAGGTTACAAGGAACTGTTTATTCAAGTTCTCCATTACTAAAAAGTTCATTGATGAAGTTGAGTTAGATGTAGTTCCAATTGATGTTTCAGGAATCATTTTGGGTAGTCCTTATTTGTATGATAGGAAAGCAGTACATATTTCTCAAGAATGGGGTGGAGTACATAGTGAGATACCATCACAAAAATCTGAACATTTCTTTGGTTAATGTAGGGCAGATGAAGAGACTACTAAATGCAAGTAAAAATTTTGTGCTTGTCATGATCAAGAAAAATAATGATATTGATTATGAATCTTTCGAAGGTTGTGATGATAAATTGAAATTTGATTTGTTTTATGTGGTAAGAAAGCATGGCGAAATGTTTCAAGAACCAAAGGGGCTACCTCCCATGAGGGGAATTCAACATGAGATTTAGTTGCAACAAGATGTTTCGCTTCCGAACATTGGCATGTATCACATGTATATTATGGAGAGCTTGGAAATCCAAAGGCAAATTCAAGAATTGATGAACAAAGGTATCGTACGCTGATCTGCTTCGCCATGTGGTTCACCCATTGTCTTGGTGCCAAAAAAGGATGGAACTTGACGCATGTGTCTGAATTTTCGTGCATTGAACAAAATCACGGTAAAGAATCGTTATCTACTCCCAAGAATTGATGATTTTCTTGATCAGTTGAGGTATGAAAAGTATTTCACTAAGTTAGACTTATGAAGTGGTTATCATCAATTTAGGATAGCTGAAGAAGACATTTGGAAAACCGCATTTAAAAATAAATAAGGATTGTTTGAATGGCTCGTTGTGCCTTTCGGTCTTACAAATGCTCCAACTGCTTTCATGAGGGTAATGAATGATGTATTGATACTATTTCTAGATTATTTTTTCATTGTCTACTTAGATGATATCCTCATATTCAGCAAGTCAAGAGATGAACATGTCATGCATGTAAACAAAGTACTTGATGCCTTTAGAAAAGAACAAATGTTTTTAAAGATGTCAAAGTGTGAATTTGGCAAGACTTCTTTAGTGTATTTGGGACACATTTTTGGAGGAGGTGAGTTGAAGATAGACTCCTCTAAGGTTCAGGTCATTTTGAATTGGCCCAACCTAATATAATTAAAGAGGTAAGAATATTTTTAGGGGCAACACAATATTGGAGAAAATTTATTGCTAATTTTTCTTCCATTGAAGCTCCATTACATGAATTGACAAGTGTCAAGAAAGTCTTCCATTAGGGAGATGTACAATAGAAAGAATTTGAAGCTTTGAAGTAAAAGATAAGTTCAGCACTGATATTGGCACTTTCGGATCTTAGACAACCATTCGAGATTCAAATGGATGTAAGTGATTATGCCATGGGAGCAGTTCTATTGCAGCATGGTAAGCCCATTTCATTTCATTCTGAAATATTTAATGGATATGTAACTAAATATCCCACATATGACAAAGAAATTTATGCATTGGTACAAAATTTTAAGAAATGGAAGCACTATTTGATGGGTAAGGATACCATCATCCATACCGACCATCAACCATTGCAGTACTTACAGTCACAGTCAAAGTTGCAGCAGTCACGACATTTCATATGGATGGGTTTTCTACAACAATTTCATTTGGTTATCGGGTATAAAAAGGGAATGTATAATAAGGTAGCTGATATGCTTTCAAGGCCTATTGTAAACTCATCTGTTATACTCAAGAATAATTCTATTTTGCATGAAAGTTACATAGAACAATATGGAAATGAAAATGACTTTCGAGAATTATATGCAAGCTTGAGTCAAGTAAATCAAATTGAAGATTTGGATTATCATGTACATAACAGTTTTTTGTATCACTTGGGAAAGTTGTGTATTCCACAGGGAGAAAGAAATAGTATCATAAGGGAGGCACACACTTCATTGATTGTTGGATACTTTGGTGTAGGCAAGACAGTAGAGAATCTTCAAAGGTATTGTTATTGGCCACGCATGTTGGATAATGTTTCTTGTTTCATAATAGGATGTCCTTTATGTGCTACAAGTAAGCCTAGCAATAGGAAACTTGGTTTATACACTCCACTTTTGGTACCTTCACATCCATGGGAGAGTATCTCAATGGATTTTGTAGGAGGTCTTCCATTTTCAAAGAAAGTTCATGATTACTTATATGTAGTTGTAGACAAGTTCAGCAAGATGTGCATATTAACACCATGTAAAAAGAAAATTACAGTTGAACAAAAAACTCATCTTTTCTTCTAAAACATTTGGGTTCATTTTGGTCTTCCTACTTCTATTGTAAGTGATCGATATTCTCAATTTGTTGGGAATTTTTGGTCAAATTTGTGGGACATGATGGACACAAAGTTGAAGAAGAGTACAAGCTTTCATCCACAAATAGATGGACAAATCAAGGTGGTCAATAGAAAATTTATTCATCTTCTTAGAGGAAATTGCAACAAACATCCCAAGTTGTGGGATGAACAGTTGCATTATATACATCATGCATACAACACGGCAAAGCATTCTTCCACAAATACATCACCATTTGAGGCATGTTATGGGTACTTTCCAAGATCACCATTGGACTTCATCTTTGAGAAATATTTTTCAATCGATGGTCACAGTGACATTGATAAGGCAAGGAAGTTCATAGAGAAAATTTAGTTGATACATCATACAATGCAAGAACAAAATGAGAAAAGTCAAAGTAACTACAAGGCAAGGCATGACAAACACCGGGTTGATCATAAATTTCAAGTTGGCAACAAAGTTTGGTTATATATTAGCAAAGAGAGACTTCAAGGGGAAGGTAAAAAGCTTAAAAAAAATCGTTATGGTCCTTTAAAAATTCTGGAAAAGATTGGTAACAATGCATTTAACCTTGATTTGCCTCTTTATATGCAAATATACTTTGTTGTTAATGTTGAGAATTTGATATTGTTTGAGCCTCCTTTGATTGATGATCAAGGAGAGCATGTTCAGTTGCCATTAATAGATGATTTCTCTTTAGAATATCTAGATGAGCTTCAACAAGATCTCATACTTGACAAAAGAACCAGGACTTCAAAGAGAGGCGATGTCGAATAACTTAGAGTGGGACGCAAGGGAAAAAATTCCTTCTCAAGCCAAATGGTTGTAGACTGAGAATTTGAGGGATTTTTACCCTCACTTGCTGAACAATTGATAGTATCTTTTGGGGCCTAAAAGGCTTCTAGTGGGGAGGAATGATCAGGTGCTCAGTATTTAGCTCCAAAATAAGTTCTCAGAATGTCTTGAAACCTAAAAGACCACGTTCGTCTCAAAAAAACAATCCTAACGCAACTCACTTTGTCGAAAATTGAGTTCGTCTGAGAAAGTTATTGTGTTTTGATCGCTTTGCTAAACAGGCGAAATTTGCAAAAGAATGTCCAGTCACTGCATAGTCAGTAATCCGTACTTCTTACGTGGCAGTTGAATAGGCATGGTCAACGTAGGTCAATGACATTTCAGGGATGGACAAGTGGCAATGTTTGGTTGGTTTGTATAGTGGTGTGTTGGTGTGTTTCTATTGGTTCATTTCTAGACCAATGGAAGAATGCCACGTGGCAAGTCCGGAGGCTGCCGCATGTGTTATAGAAATTTTTGGGCACTTCAACCCCAATCATAAATGTCCATAAACTGAGGGCTCCTAAGTCCCTAAAAGTGTTGCTTCACTGCCTAAAGGAACAAGGTCATCTGATTACATCATCCCCCAGAAGTTCTCCACTGAAAACTGCTCATAAATGGTCAAAACTGGACCATACTGAAAGCTCAATTCAGAGGGTGCGATGCATATCACCTTCCCAGTGTACAAGGTGTGATGCATACTGATTTTCTCCTTTGTAGGGTGTGATGGTCAAGAATGGAAAAATGGTAGGGACAAAAATGCGAGGTGGAAGATCATGGAATCTTCCAGAAGCTTCCCCTCTGACACTTGCCTCTCCATTTTCGACCAGGGATGAGTAAGAGATCATCATTCTCCAAGTGGAAGCAAGAACTATCAGAGAGAAGACACTATTCAAGATCCCAGAAGATGACTCACCTCTCTGTAATCATCTATATATGGATCCCTCATCACAGAGATCTGAAGGGCAGGAATTTTGTATCTTATAGAGAAGTGTTGTTGGTTTTCTGGTGTACATTCACAGTATTGGGTGATCTAGCTTTGCTTGAGGTGAAGAAGGGCTTCTTAGCTAGAGGATGATGCTGGGTCAGAGTACATGGTTGTAATCCTCTTGCTACTTTTCATCTGAATAAAGCTATTCTTGTTTCCTTCCATATTCTTGTGTACTTGTTTATATATGCTTGTATATGGTTAATGCACATCT